>PVJD01003185.1:0-171432 GCA_004026545.1 Mormoops blainvillei
CCCTGACAGCAGTCCGGGCCGTGGGTGATTCCCTCGCACCGTGACCTGCCCTCCACCTCATAGAGGTAGCAGGAACAACACCATACTCTGCGTGGTGGGCACTTTATGTACCTGGCCGCCGGGCCCACGTGTAGAAGGGGACCACGGTGAGTACCACGCCGCTACAGGATGAAACCCCTTTGAGCGGTAATTACCTTGACGTCACGTGGCTTCGTAAGTAGCAGATTGAAGCTCTGATGCGGGGGTGGCTTCCCGCCTTCCACCCGCCTTTCCAAAAATGGTTAACCACGGGCCTCAAAGGAAAAAGAGTTTACCTGCTCAGTTTGAAAAATTCTGAGCCTCAGAAAAATGTTGAAAACCAGCACCAAAGGTTCCCATGTGAGCTTTTTAAAATGGTAACACCGTACACAGACACCATGCGACGATCCGAAGTAAGAAACTAACACTGGCGTAACACCGCCGACTAGCCTGCAGGTTTTGGGCGTCGGCAGTTTTCCTACTGACGTGCGTCCTCCGGTTCAGGACCCCACACTGTGTCACCATGGTGTCTCCTTAGTTCCCTGCGGTCTGGGGCCATTTCTGAATCTTTCTTTGACGTGCGTGGTTTTAAGGCTTGTGACGATACTGGCCGGTTGCTAAGTAGAATGCCCTTCAGTTTGGGTTTTCCGGGAGTTTCCCCATGAGTAAATTTTAGTTACACCTTTTTGGCAAGAGTACTGCAGAACCGATACTATGTTCTGCCCAGCGTCGTTGTCGGGGAACGCAGGATGTCAGTATGTGTCTTTACTGGGGGTGAGCTCCACGTGGCTCATTTGGAGAAGGCTGTGTCTGGTAGGATTCTTCACAGTGAAGGTACGGCTTTTCCTTTGAAATTAAAAAAAGATCTAGTAAGGAGATACTTGGACAGTGTGCAAATATTCTGCTTCGTGTCATACGTGTTCTTCCCACGAATTTTAGCGTTCATTGATGATCCCTTCGGGACCGTAATTCTGGTGGTCTCTGCCCACGGTGATCTCCTATGTTCTTCGTTCCCCCTATGTTGCGAATCATAGCTCCGTGATAAGGAAGAGCTCCACGCTCCTGCCTCTTCGATCGGTTCGTAGAGTGTTTATGGATAATCATTTTATTCTGTGGAGAACATTCGCTGCTGTCAGTATTTTGTTGGTGTTGTGAAATTGTCTCAGATTTGGCCTTGGGGAGATCCCGTGTCCTTTTGCCACCCCCACCCCCAACCGCCATCAGTTTTGGAGCGCTTAAAAAAATTTCGGCACCCGGCAGTATTCTCTGCGTCATTCCCGCAATAAGCTGTCTCTCCGAGGAGCCGCGGTCCCTGCGATTGGAGAACAGATTCAGAAAGCGAGCCCTCGGAGCGCATTGCTGCTGAGGTGTCGGTGCTCAGTCACCCCCTCCCAGAGCACAGCTGGTCCCTGGTACTGACGTGAGCACGCCCGCACACGTATTCAACTTTCTTATGTCTGCCTGCCTGCATGCTTACATGCCCAGGACTACGAGACTGGCCTGACACTTTGACTCAAGTGCAATTCCAAAGGTCCGTTCTAGCCTCCCCCTTATTTGTAACGTTCTGTCCCACAGTGAAAAACCCGTCTCCCTCATCCACAGTACACCTGACAAATTGGCTTAATCATGTGTGAGGCCATATAGATATACATATAGATTTATATATATATATATATATAGATAGATCGATTTGGATAAAGTTTCAAAGTCACTAATTCATACTACCTGAACAGAAAATGTACCAAATAGAAAACAGTGTATGATCACCTTTCTGCTCCTGGCCGGGGACATGGATTCCGGATTAGTTATTTTCTTCTTGCTGTGTGGCCACGTTACTCCTCTGCAGTAAGGAATAGGGGTACCCCCCGCCCTGCCACCTCCACCGCCAGCACCACTGTGCTGGCCGATGTAGCTACTTGTTACGTTTTCGAGTAAGGGCAACATTAGCCTGGCCCTGAAGGTCAAAAGCACCCACAAAGGCAGCCGCAGAGAAGTGGGCCCGCATCTCTTCTCCCCTGTGTCATTCCGCATCCGTCCCCCGCCCCGACCCTCCCTGTCGCTAACCAGCCACGGGCGTCTCGGGCCCATCTAACCTGGGTTTCTTTTGCGTGTGGAACAAATACATAAATGCCTTCTTACATCCCCTTCTTTCGTACGTGAAGGACAGTGCGCGATAGATATTACTTTGCACTTTGCTTTTTTTTTGATGAACAGAATATCTTGGAAATATTGTATCAATTCATAGACACCCATGTTCTTTATTTTCCCAGTAAGGGGTAGCATCATCCATACAGGAAAGTGCACAGATCTTAACGTGTACGGCCCATGGTGTTTTCATACGCCTCCACCTGTGTAAACACCGTCACATGATCATGGGGAACACGTTTGGCCCCCTGCTGTGTCCCCTCCTGCCATTTCTCCGGTCATCTCCCCCAGACCAGGGTAACCGACCATCGTTGCGATTCCTGTCACCATCGGTCAGTGTGGCCTGTCCCTGAGCCACGCACACCGAACCGTACAGCCTGTCTGCTTTCTCCTGGCTTTGTTGGCCGCACAGTGTGTTTTAGCCACATTGCACGTGGCGCAGCCCTGGCCGTTGGCTTGGGAGCCGGGAGCTTTGTCCCCCGTGTCACCCTGCGGCAGCAGCCCTGCAGGAGGAAAGCCCGCAGGCGTGGGTCCCACTCTGCCCCTTGCTTTGCAGGAGCTGGTGTCTGGCGACGAAAGTTGTAGGCCAGAAGAGATTCTAACACCAGAACTAACTCCTCCAGCAGCCCCCCGAGTCTTTACGTGGAAACCAACGTGAAAGAAAATCCTGCCAAACAACGCGAGAACAATGTACAGCCCGTTGGTTTGACATAAATATTCGTACATTGGAGCTCTGTGTCGATCAACGGTGTTCCACGGAAACTGTGTGATTCTGCCGAGCCGTGCGCTCCAGGAGGCAGGGGCGATGTCCACTTCCTTCATCTCCGTGCCCCAGTCCTTAGCTGGTGAATGAGTGAGTCATTCCAGAACTCTTGCTGAGGAATAAAAAAAGGGCTGCAACAGGTGCCGTCCTTTGGTTATCACTTATTAATTCCCTAGCCATTTATTTATCACGATCATCATGTCACGTGTGGAGATTTGGGCTGGGTCTCGCTGGAGAGATGTGGTTCCCACACCCAAGGGTGTTGTCTGATACCAGTGAATTGGCTTGGCTTCGCTCCTTCACTGTTTTCTCCCCCCCCCCCCCCCGCCCCCAAATAGACCAACTCCCAATTGACCAACTACTCCGGGGGCTTCAGAGCCTGCCACGGGTGGTGGTTAGGGCTGCGATCACACAGGCCAAGGGCTGCTTGGTTTCCCCTGTGGCTGAAGCTGGCTTACCCACCCTTCCCCGCGAACCGGGCTGTCAGAACGGGCTGCTGAGCCCCAGGGGCGGGAAGAAGACCCGGCAGATGGTTCGAGGCTGCGCATCATCTGAGCGACATGCCAAGTGGCATATTTGGGGGGTGAACACGCTGTTCTTTCTTCCCTGGTTGGCTCTGAGCGTGGTCTATAGCTCACCATGTGGGAAAAGAAACCCTGTGTTCTTAGACTTCGCTGTTTGTGCAAGACAGAGAATAGTAGTACGATAAGAAAAAGACATTTCGACGGGGATCTTGTGCAGAACACGCCCACCTAACACGCACGTGCCGGGTGGTCCTCCCTACATAATCATAGGTGGTTTTCTAGTTCTGATTCTACCCGCCCCCCACCCCGCTCCCCTGCGCCCCCCCCGCTACGGGAGCCAAGATTCTGTTTTCTGCTGTAAACTCCTCCCTCTGGGAACTGGCATTACCTGCTGAAGGAAATTCCGTAGCTCAGTGGTGATAATCTCCTACAGGCAATTTCAACTCATTATGGGAGAAATGTCCTAATTTACAAGGGAAAACACAGTTGTCTGGAGAATAATTACTTCCCGCTATGAAAAATGCATATATTAGTATTGTTCCCTTCGAGAATTAATTATCTTGTCTTCGACTATTTGTCTTTTTCTGGAATGTTGCGTACTTCTAAAAGGTAATGAACATATTAAGCACAGAACCAATCAAAAATCATTACTCTCTGCTGTTTCAAAGCCAGCCTGCAAGAAAGGAAATACTAGTTTTTAAACAACCTGCCTTAGCTCATTTTAATTGTTTGGTACAGGACGTCGGATGTGTACTCTCCGGTGACAATACAGGAATGCCTCGGTGGCAGTGCCGGTTTGGTTCCGGAAGCCCCGTCCCCGCAGTACACGGAGCATTGTGATACAGGGTGTCACAACCTTTTTGCTGTGCAGGACCTCGCCTTGCATTTATTAAAAAACAAAAAACACAGCGCCGGGGACGTGCTAGGAAGTGAAACTCGGTAAAATGCAGTATGTGTGTATGCGTCTCCTAGTGAATTCGAGGTTGAACTGCCTGGTATTAACGCTGCGTGTAGATAAATAATATCGTCCCTGTCCTCGTGTGGCCGCTGTGCCGCCATGGTCTTCGGGCGCTGAGGCAGCTTTGGATGGTGCTTTGTGTCTTTGGCTGTTTCCACAACCGTCTCCAGCGTCTGTCCCTTGGAGGGGCAGTGCAATGTGTCATAGACCCCCATCCTGTGAACTGGCAAGGTGGGGGCTGGCTGCGAGCAAGCCGTCTGGTCCCACGTGCCCTTCTGGAACTTTGCTATTCCTGTCAGCAGGGCTCTTCTCCCTTGAGGCCGAGTGGGGCTCTAGCATTACCTCCCAGCAGTGGTGCAGGTGACGCCGTGTGACCTCCTCAGCGAGGTCACGAGATTCCACACACTTCCCTCTAGCTCCCTGAATGTTTGCTCTTGGAACCCAGCCGCCGTGTGGTGAGCAAGCCCACGTCCCATGAAGAGACCGTGTGTCAGCTCAGCCAGCTCGGCAGGGACCTGAGCCCCCCGCCAGCATCAGCCCGCAAACCGGGGAGCGCGGGCTGCCCCTCCGATGTCCCAGCCCGGCCTTCGAGCTGCTGCACCGAAGACCCGGAGCAGTAGCGGCGGGCTCTCGCCACCAGGCCCTGTCCAGGCTGCAGACTTGTGAACAAACGGGGGATAGTTGGGTAAACTCCCATGCAAGAGAAGACATTGAATGAAAGAGTGCTTTTCTGAGGAAAATTCATTTGTAGGATTGAACTCACATTTCTGGCCGAAAACATTTTGTGGAGTAGGAATGAGTTAGATAGTCCTTAATACACGATAAGCTTTAATGGCTGTGAACAGACACACACACGGGTGCCCACCCACATATCACATACATGCACACACGGGCACACACATGGTAGCATGTACATGTATACGCACTCATTCTATCATACATGAACTTTTGGCCTGTGCTTTAAGGCAGCGCTGTCGGACCTCCTTAAATTCTTCATAGTTTTGCGCTGGTCCCACTGGGACGCAGGGGAATCTCTCTCTCTCTCTCATTCCTGAGACACGTCTTTCCTGAAAGAACCCTGTTTCTCCCTTTCCCCTTGCCTTGGGTTTCGGGTCTGCTGGTGCGCGTCTTCAGGGGCTGACAGGCCTGCTCTCCCTTCTTCTGGGGACTTTAAAATGCTGCCCATGTGCCTTGAATTCTCATAAATCCAAAAAAAAAAACAAACGAGGAGATGAGCCTTGAACAGAAACGTATTGTCACACTTCCTCCTCCGTTGTCTCCAGAGACGGCATGATAGCGACTCTGTGATTTCAAAGATGAAGCACACGACAAGCCTTTGCACCCTCGTGTTCTCCACGAATCTGCAAACCTGGGGAAACCACCGTCCGCCCGCCTACCTCACCGTCGCGTGGGGAGGAATAAGGCGCCTGTGCTGGTGAAGTATTTGGCAACGTCGGGGCGGGGGCACGGGGGGGTCCAGGCTGCCCGCGTTGCTGCCGCGTCGGATCATTCGGAAATGCCGTCAGCACGCAGCATGGAAACGGCTGTGCCCATCTCGGCACCCACTCGGGACAGCCCCCCGTGCGGAAGCGCCCCGCCCCCGGGGCGGTGAGCAGGGCCTTTGGAACTGTGGTTGAGCAGTGGGCAGAGCAGCTCGGCGGTCCTTCTGTCATCCGCCCTGGGCGCTAATGGAAATTGGCGTTGACCGTTGTCAGGGGCTCTTCTCACTGACAGGACCGGGCTCCTCAGGGGTTGCGCTGTGGTCTTAAGCGGGAGGGACAAGGGAAGGACGTTTGCTCTGACAATGTGAAGGCAAACCACCCTCTCCGTTTCTCTGTCAGGTAGAGCCAAGGTGTTTTCCACAGCAGTCAGAACGATGCGTTTTTCCCAGGTGTTGATTGTTTTTTTTTGGACACAACCCCATGGTTTATCCTGTGTCTCGCAAGCCCAGGTCAACGACAGGGATTCTGTGGCTATCGGGCAGGCGGCGATCTGGTATATAAAACTGCTTCCAGAAAAGGGCGCCAGGGACGGGAGGGCGTGCGAAGAAGCCCTTCAGGCACTGGGGCGGTGGCTGCCGCTGTAGGCGGCTGGACGGACAGAGATCCCCCGGCGCTGAGAATCCGGAGGGGCCGCCGATGGGCCAGCCAGCCAAACAGCAGAGTGCCGCCTGGGGCGCAGTGGCTCCACGGCGGGGCCGGCGATGCCTTGCTTCGGTCTCCAGGACAGAGAGGCGTCGTGGACTCTGACTCATGAAGGGCTCTGGGAATTTGCACACCAAGCCAGTCCGCAGTTTTCCGCGAAAACCGCCCGTGCTCTCCCGTCCCCCACAGCTCAGGGCGGGATGCAGGAACGCCCTGCACTCATTTCAGGGTTCGATTAAGCGGTGACCAGCACCGTGAAGAGGAGGGAGACGGAGCTCAAGCTGCCCCTGGGTCATTTTTCAAGAAAACTCCTTCTCGCCGCCGAAGGTGACATCCTACATGTGACCTGGGGTATAATCGCGTCACTAGTATGGTATCTGCCAAGATTCCAACCCACAGAGCAGTGAGGAAAGGACCCAGCATTTTATGTGACAAGCAGCACAAACAAACCCATAAGTGGGGAAAAGGTCTGGAATGAAATCTTGAAGAAGGTTAGTAACAAGGACGTGTCAGTAAATAGACATTTCTATGACGTCCGGAGTCACTCCCCCACTAAGTCTCGTCTCCAGGACAGAGAGGCGTCGTGGACTCTCAGTGCTCCCCCAGGGCACGAGGGTCGCTCTTCCTCCACATCCTGGCCCGGCCCTTGTCTCTTGATTTCCTGACGGTGGCCCTTCTGACAGCTGTGAGGCGGTACCTCATTGTGTCTTTAACTGGCATCTCCCTGATGGTGGGTGACGTTGAGCATCTATCCGTATGCCTTTTGGCCATCACTGCGTCCTCTTTGGAGAAAGCTGACCATTCCTCCCAAATGCCTCCTTGGGCTCCCAGGGCAGCCCGAGTTAGCAGCTAGTCAGCTGTAGCCCCGGGTCAGGGCCCGCGGCCGCCCCGTGGTTGCGCAGAGCTCCGAGCAGGACAGAGGCGTGTTAAGACCGCAAACAAGAGTGCTTGCAGAGTTCCGGCTACTGTCGAGATCTGCCTGGGGCTGGAATGAAACTGACGCGCGTTCCACGAGCTGCGATGCGGCGGGGAAAAGGCCGATGCCCGCCTGTTGTTTATCTTGGGCAGCATTCAAGGCAGCTGTCCGTGAGGCCCCACTGAACCCAGCCCGTGCGGCCTCGCTTCCGTGCTGCAGATGAGAAAACCGGGGCTCACAGAATTTAAGCGGTTCGTGCCGCACAGACAGACGGCGAGCACCGCAAGCGGGCTGACTGAGTCGGCCGCCCAGCTCCAAAGGCCTTACTCCTACCGTTTTCTCTGGGAGCCGTCATGGAAGCAGGAAGAGTAAATAGGGCCATCTTAAATCTCCCGAAGGGCATCTGATCTCTCCCATTTGGCATTCCAGGCAAACCAGCTTCCGTGATGCTACCCACACTCCTGCCCTCCGGCCTTCCCCCATGCTGGGCCCCTGTTTGGAATGGACTGCGATTTCCCTGCCAGAGCCAGTTCTTTCAGACACCTCCCTCACCTCGTCGTCTTAGATAAGCCCCATCCGCACCCTCTGCCGCCACCGCTGCCCTGGCTTAACTGGGTCTGTAGGGCGAGGCACGCCCTCCCCCCCCTACCCGTGCACACAGTCACATGCCCGTGTCTGCGGGTTGTGTGTATGTCTGCACGCAGCCCACGGGCACTTGCACGGGTGGCTTTGTGCAGACCTCTCTGTGAAGCTCTGGAGAATGCGGAGCGGAGTACTAAGCTGCGGTCCCCACCCTGAAGGAACTCACGGTGTTAGGGAGGGGGCGACGGGCGTGCAGGCAGCAGGCCGGTTACAGAGGGGATTCAAAAGGAGCGCAGAGTAAGGGAGGCTCAGGGTGCGCTTTTTGGAACAAGGGGGTCTGCGGTCATCTGTGGCGGCTGAGAAGGATTTGCAGGCTTGGTGAGGGCCAGAGGCCGCCCGGGAAGGCCACTGTAGAAACAACGCGGTGGCTGGCAGATGGGAAAATTTGCGGGACAAATAATTGCCTGATGGCCTTGGAGGCCACGGGGGTGCGTGGCGGTGGACGATTGTAAGAAGAAAAATGGTGCTTCCACAGGTGGGGCCACGTGAAAGAAGGCTTACAATTCCACATGAAAGGACTGCAATTTTATTCTGTAGGCTGGAGTCTGTGGGTGGGCATGGAGTCCATTCCGGCTTCCTTGGGAGTGAAGCCACGGACGTGGTGGACGGGAGCAGGTGGAGGTATATTTCTGCAGTGTGTGTTCTGTCCATTCACGGACACCTGTCTTCCCTTTATGAGGGGGCTCCTGAGGGTCGATGCTGGGCTTCTTGCTTCCTTTGCCCTTTGCCGGCTGCACCCCCAGAAGGGGTTTCCCCTTGCCCTGCGCAGAGCGGATGCTCTGCACTTGTTCGACGTCTGACAGTTGTCTGAGACGAGGGCCGCAAGGCACCGTAAATTGTGCAGGCAACTTCAGAGGGTTCCGTAAAAGGAATGAGCCACGTGCGGCGATCCCGGCAGCTGTGCTAGGCAGCCCTGCGGGCTGGTGTGCTGAGAAGCACGTGGTGATGACTGCCTTCCCGGGACGGGCGTTGTTGTCGGTGGTCCTCGCCAGGAGCGGACCGTGCTGATCGTGGGTGGGCACGCCTTCGTACACGTCACACACGTGGCTCCCTCCGGGTGCGCCGGGAACAGCTTCTGAAAACCAGTTACGGCAAGTGAGCTTGGGCTGTGAGAAGGCTTCATCTCGTCTCGAGACAGAAGCCCGGGCTAATGGCCTCTCTGCATTGCCGGGGGTCGTGATAGTTTGAGAAGGAACCGCACGCTGAGGCCCGGAGCATGTGTGTCTGAGCTTTTGTGTGTATCTTAGCTTTTGCAGAAGTTGCCACAGCAACGTGAGAGTTGGAGGGCTTCGCCCACTTTCTGCCTCCCCTGAAATCTACTTCAAACCCGTTGTCCTAGAATAACGGTGTCTTTCGCTAGCTAAGAATGTCATTATCTTGGAGGAGGGGAACGCAGCCCCTAAATGAGTTGCCAAGAACACTGCTTTGAAGAAACGACGTCGCCCACAGGATTAAAATGATCAGAGCGGCGCTGTCATCCTGCCAAACAGGTTTCTGAAACCGAAAAGGTCCCCCACCCCTTGCTTCTGCGGGAAGAAATAAAACGAAGCCCTGGCCGGCCCTGCAAATGCACCTTCTAGAAGCCGGGGCACCCGAGCTGAGGGTTATTGATGGCCCCGCTCCTTTGTTACTGCCTTTGGCCCTAACGTGGGAAGACAGGACCTGCAAGTCGGTCATTTGTGGCTTCTCATCAAGCAAGACCACCCCCAGGGAAGGGAAAACGGGTCCCGTGGCCCGCCCGGCTGCGCGCGAGGCCACACACCCAAGGAACAGCGAACGAGTCGTCCCTCTTACACTGGACACAGTGACGCACGGAGTGCGTCTGGATTTTGGAGCTGGGAAGCCACTAGGGAAGTCCACGGCTCTGTCGTGTTCCAAGAGCGATGCGCTCAACACCGGCTCGGTGTTCGGGGATGGACACGAATGCGGAGCTCGTGTTACCTCGGTCATTCCCTGTGGACGGAGGCACTGCCGTTTGCGTGGAAGAGCACCGGTGCGATCCTGGGATGCCTCCCCACTGGAGAGGGCCTTAAAATTTGCCTTCCCTGACGGCTGTGTTTCACAGGTGAGTCAAATGAGCCCAAGAGAAGGTGAGCATTTGACGCAGTCATCGAGTGCCTCGGCCGGGAAGGCTAGCGGGTCCTTGACCGCCAGGTTTGGGGTGTCACCCCTGGTGGGGACACGCACTCCTGGCTGCCACGGGTTAGGTGTCTGGATGCCTCTATGGTAAGCGTGGGACTCTTGGGCAGTGAGTCTGCCCTTGGCCTGCTGGGCCCAGCTCGGTTGCCTGCCTGGTTTACGTCTTACTGCCACCTGCTGGAGCCCCCGGTCTGCACCTCGGACACACCTTGGACACCCCCCGCCCTGTCTCAGGAAGAGCGGCTCCCCAATCAACTTCTTCCCCCTCTGCCGCTCCTTCTTCTCACCGGGCAAGAGGTGCGGTCCCCCCATCCTCACCCAGCGTCCCTCGTCCCCTGCAAGACTCGGGTCCTCCCAGCCTCCCTCCCACACCTCAGCACCTTTTCTTTTTTGTTTTTTGGGCCAGTCGTCATCATCATCACATACGTCTTTTAGCCCTAAGGTACAATGTGCATGTTTTCGTCCCCCCCAAGATCTGAGATAACATCGTTACTGTGACGCCTTTCAGAGAACCAAGGAAAGAATTTATATCCCAAAGAGAGAGACTCAATTTGCGTTAAAGGGAACAACAATGAGGAAAAATGTAGTTCCTGCCGCTTCCCTCACCCGCGTTCGATTTGGCTGAGAAGGAATTTTCAGCTTCACCCCGGCATGCAAAGGCTTCAGCGGCCGGAAGCAAACCTGGATGCCCAGCCTCTCTCCGTGGGGAGACGTGACGCCTTGTCTTCAGGGCTTTGTCCCCACAACCAGGAAGGCGACTTTGGGAGGGAGCGCCCCGTCCTTTGTGGGGGTGGTTCTTCGATGATGATGCTCTTGGCACACGGGGCTCCGGTCTGAGAAGCGGCAGAGTGCTGATCTCAGTAGCTTGGAAAAATTTGGTCCCGTCTGGGATTCTTTGGGATGCACAGATTCACTTTGGAGTGGCGGTGTTTGTCCTTTGCATTTCGATTTAGACACTAGTGTCAGACACGTGAAGCAGTGCCAGGGTTTGTCACCCCACGGCAAAGAGAATCGAGACAGTTGGGCAGGGATGCCACAGTTCCAAGTATGAGGAGTGTCCTCATGGGTGTTCCGTTGGGTTGGTTGGTGCTGTGGGGAGGGGAGGGGAGGGGAGGGGAGGGGGCACAGCGGCTGCTTTGCAAACGTGGCAGGATGTGCACTGTCTTCTGCCCCCATCCCCGGAGCCAAGCCCTCCTTGATAAGGAATTTAGCCTCCAAGAATGTTTTCATGAAGGGGGAGAGCATAGAAGATCAACTTCTGATTGTTACTGTTGGCGCATGGATATAGAGCATACTGTTCAGAATCTTTGGGTCTTTTAAATTCTAAAACAGTTCATTGTTCCATGAAGAACGTTTAGGAAAGAAACACAAAAAGAGAACAATGAAAACCACGCAGATCATGCCGCTCTGAAACCACCGTCGTGACGAGTGTAGTCATAGTTTCTAACAACATGAGGTTTGCGTATGTGTTTTTAGGTCATTGGAAATCCTGGTCTGGGCCCCTTAAGCGATCACTGGGTCCTCAGCATTTTCCCGTGTCCTTATATAGTCTCCAAAACCATGATAATTAATGGCGATGTACAGCTCCCCTTTAAGGAGGGACGATGTTTTCGTTAACTCCTGCTCAGTTCTCCGCCATAGAGCTACTTTCTAATGTTAGTAACTGCATCCTAAGAACTTTAACAGATCACTTGATTTGCTAAATGACAACCGAAGTGAAACTTACGGACTGTGGTTCTTTAACTTTGGACACGGTTCCAATTTTGCAATCACCGACAGAGACTGACAGGCTGGGCCGTTGGGTGGACGTGGGCGTAGGGCTCCTGGCGCAGCTCTGACTCCAGTGAGCCTCGGGCTGGAGCGGTGGGCCCGACCCGCTTGGTCTCCACGGCCCGGCCAAGGAAACCAATTGGGCTGTAGTTCTGTGTCCTTCAGCCCTTCCCACAAACCGTGTGTGTGCAAGTTTCCTGTGGGCTTGCAGGACACTAATCGCCTAAGGCTGTGAATCCTTGGATTGGGGCAAGATGGTTTCTGTGGTCCCCCCCGGGACATTCGGCGATGTCTGGGGGCGATTTTGGGGCAGCGTGCTAGATGGGGAGACGCCGGGGACGTTGCTAAACCCACTGCAGTGCACAGACAGCAGCCCCGCAACGAAGCGAACTGCTCCGAATGTCTCGGGTACCCAGGCTGAGAAACCCCCGGAAGGGGGCGGCTGCCGAGGAGAGAACCGTCCAAGAGCAAAAAAAAAAAAAGTGCGTTTGTGTACTTCTGCGTGACGCAGCTTTTCACATCCTTTTCCTTTTCAGGGACCTTGGTCACGATCGATCCAGAACTTTCAGTTTGCATACACAGCGGGTCACTTGCCGGACACCGGTGCCCGTGGGGCCTGTCTTCTCCACTCACGGGCCTGGGATCTCGATGTTCTCTTCCTTACAGTGTTTCCTTTTTTGTAGCATCAGGAAAGCAGCGTCTGTGCTGTCGACGCCAGTGGATGTTGTAATTACCATGTCATCCATCACCCTCAGCTTTCCTGCCCTGGATATGTCGAAACGTCACACGTTTTTGCGCGCTATGCCTTGACACGCCCAGATTGCCTTTCAGATCCCGCGTTTTGTGCATGTCAGCGGCGGAATGGACGTGTCTGGCTGGAGACGCCCCTCGCTGCTCTGGGTGCCTGTTCCGAGGGGCTGCTTTGGATCAGAAACGTCGTATTGACCTTTCTCTGATACGGAAGTCTTCTGTTTTTCTTCCGTAGCTAGGAATGGGGAAGAAAACATGGAGTTCTGATGATAGGACGAGAAGCCTCGTTTCACAAATCTAAAACCCAGTCGCAACCCAGATGAAAGCCATTAGGCACAGCACACGTGGCACATCTGTCCTGCCAGGCAGATGCCCCTCCGTTCCAGGCTGGCAGAGTGTACGGTCAGCTAGGAAAGAAAATGCTTTTAACGAATAGTGTAGCACACTGGAAATATACTGGCCGCAGGTTGTGTCTCAAGGATAAGGGTAGGGCAGTATTTCATACATCCACCTCTTAAGAAGCAGGGCCGTCTTGCATCTGCTGTGTAGCACTTCCGTCCACTTGTTCCCTGGTGGCATGTGAGCCTTCGGTGTCCATTCTCGGGGCCGTGTGGTGTCTACGAACAGAGGCCAGCTTCGGAGGCGAGGCCGCACCGGCCTCCACGCCGCACGATGGCCTTCACGCCGCACGATGGCCTTCACTGTGTGAGGCCGGGAGGAGAGAGGAGGACACACAGCATCTCCGCGGGGACCCCCAAAGGGAATTGCTTTTGTCTTTGGAAGAAGGCCTCTGCCTTAATTCCACATATTTACGCCCTTTTCATGGAACTGTGTGTTTTCCTCTCCTCCCAGTGGGAATGAATCTCATGTATTTCATGTCACAACACGAGACCGTACTCTGCCTTGCCAATGACGTGAAGCCTGGACATTATTTAAGTAGATGCTTAGCCTTGAGAATAAAATTGCAAAGACACCCCAAACACAAGCACATAGCTTCTGTGCCATGGGTTCAAATACGCTTTCGATGATATTTTTCTTTCTACTCCGTTTTTCTTACTTGCCCTCTTTAAAAAAAAGCAAAAAAAAAACAACAAAAAAAACCATTTCTCTAAAGAGCTGACTGAAAACCTTCTGAAAGAGCGTGACTGGGGTGGGGCAGGGGAGGTCGGTTGTAGACCCTTAGAGTTAAGGCTGCAAATTGTGGAATCAGATGAAACTGAGTATTCGTTTGGGTTCTCCAACTTCCCAGCGGTCCCCGTGGCCCAGGGCAAATGCAGGGTCCGGCCGAAATAAGGACCCTGCGCATTGAGTGCGGTTGGTAGGGTCATAGTAGGGGTGTCATAATTTATAGTTTTAATTGGAACATTTCACCTCAAATGTCCTATGGCGCGCTTGAGTGTGATATTGTTAGGTTGCAGAACGACATGCTTAGGATTTTGTACGTGAAAGATTTTGTACTAAAAAAGGGAGCGTTATTCGTGCTGGACCCTGTGGTTTAATTTCTTCGTGCATGAATTTTTTTTCAGCTGAAACACAGAAATAGTGGTAGGTTTCAGGGTCTTGGAGGGATGACTGAGACAGTCCTCGTGGCTTAGGAAGTGGTCGCTGTCATGATTCTGAGCCCCTCACCCATAAGCTCCGCAGGCGAACTGATTCCGAGGCGCTACCTTTCCATGTGGGACGCGCGTTCCTTGGCTGTCCCGGCTGAGAGGACGGGGCTCCACGAGGGCTCGCCCACGTCCCACAGGTCCCTGGGAGCGTTCCGCTTGGGGCCGCACGTGGAACTCTGCCTTGCTGGATGTCATGGTGGCAGTCGGTGACAGCTCTGCTTCGTAGGGCTGAATTCAGAAGAAACTGGGAAAGCCGGATGAGCTCCGTGGGCAGATGTGGTGGGAGCAAATCCACAAACTCTG
Organism: Mormoops blainvillei; assembly: GCA_004026545.1. Lineage (NCBI taxonomy): Eukaryota > Metazoa > Chordata > Mammalia > Chiroptera > Mormoopidae > Mormoops > Mormoops blainvillei. The sequence continues at coordinate 14,683 of PVJD01003185.1, forward strand.
GCTCCGAACCCAGGCCTGTGATCGGGACGGCTTCCCAGGGGGTGGAGCGTGGCGGCCTCTGCTTTGGCTGCTGTGATGAAGTGCCGCAGGCTGGTGGCTTATAAAGAGCGGCAGTGCCGTCCCACCGCTCTGGAGGCTGGAAGTGCCGGGCAAAGGCAGCTGCCGATTCGGGGTCTGGCGGGCGTCGGCCTCCTGCTGCACTGACAGTGTCTTCTCACTCTGTCCCCACAAGGTGGAAGGGGCCGGGGACCTCTCTGGGTTGCCTTTATCAAGACACCAAGCCCACTCACAGGGGCTCCCTGCTCTTGACCTCATCACCTTTCTATGGCCCCGCCTCCTAACACCGGCACCCTGGGGGCGCAGAGTTCAACATACGGGTTTTGCGGGGACGGGGGATTCCATGTGTGAGCAGAGCTGAGAAACGTTGATGTGGCGAGTTGGGCAGATAATCAGAATCTTGACGGGAGCACAGGGGGCCAAGGCCCAGCGCTCTGGATTTGAAGAAGCCCCTCTGTCTGTGCAGGTGCTGTGAGCAGCAGGTGCCGAAGTGGGTTTAGACGTTGCCTGCAACAAGGCGGGTGAGCCCGTAGCTGTCTCCTAGGTCCCCTGTAGCCGACGACTACAGAGTTGGTGCCTTAGACAACAGAAATCACTCTGTCTCCAGCCTACAGACCAGATGTCTGAGATGCAGACGCTGGCAGGGGAGCGCTTGCTCCAGACGCTCTGAGGGAAGTCCTCCCTGGCCTCTTCCAGAGGCAGGTGGGCCGGGCGTCCCTTGGCTCGTGCCAGCATCATGTCAGTCTCTCTGCCTCTGTCTTCACATGGCCTTTCTTCGTGTCCCTACATGCTTCCCTGGTCTCATAAGGACACCCGTCATTGCATTCGGGGGTCCCCGTTAGCTCCGGGATGGTCTTAGTAATGCCGACATAGGCCCTTTTCCCAGATAAAGTTACATGCACAGGGTTTGGGGACACCTGGATTTGGGGACCCACAGTGCCTGTGAAGGAGAAGGGGTGGGGCGTTACCGAGGGCAGGGTCAGCCTCTGGACAGAGATGCAGGTCCAGCACTTGGCAAGAGAGACCAGGAGGGAGGATTGTGCAGGAAAAGCTTCAGTCTGTAGGGAAGACCTAAGAAAATTTCAGCAGGCTGTCGGGGAGGCCCCCCGAGTTTGTATGTTGACACTAATCTCCATGAGGTGGTCTTAGGGGGCGGGTCCTTTGGAAGGTCACGAACTCCTGAGGGTCATGAGGTCATTGATAGGTCAATCCCTATGAATGAGATTTGTGCCCTTATCAAAGAGACCCAGAGAGCCCCCCGGGAAGCGGGCCCCTACCAGACACTGGCTCTGCCCGCATTTTGATCTGGGGCTTCCCGGCCTTCAGCCTGTGAGAAAGAAGCGTCCGGTTTCCAGGCACCCCGTGTGTGGTGCTTTGCTAGGGGGAGTTCCGTCGGATCACGGTGCCGTATCCGGGTGTTGCCACTCACGTGGGCTCCCCCGGCAGGTCCTCATGAAGGCAGATCAGGGCTGTGCAGCCCCACGGAGGCTGCAGTCCCCCGACGATGGTGGTGTCCCCTGGGGATCTGCATGTCAGAGTCCTGGCCTCAGATCTGGGCTTCGAAGCTGAGAGCTGAGACAGATCAATTTCTAGAAGTGTCAAGGGGTGCGTTCTCCTCATGCTCCTGAGTGCACCGGAGGCTGCTGAACACACGGCACGCCCTCCGTGGAGACGCCCACTTCATTTCGCCTCTGCCAAAATCTGACCCCACGTCGCTTCACTGGCTAGCGCCTGTTAACGTTCCGCCGAACCTATACCCATGGGGAGTCGCTGCTGGGGGTCAAAGGAAACACCGTATTGTTGGAAATCGGGGCTAGTGGACCCGCGAGGCCAGCCCCAGGGTGAGGGCAGCCGCTGCCCGGCCCGCAGAGCACGCTGGGAGAAGGCCGCTCTGCCTGCCGGGTGACCCTGCCCGACTCGGGTCACCGCCCGTGGGCCCGAGGCTTCCATCCCTGCTTAGAAGGGAAGATCCGGGGACAGAGGGGATTCCATTCTCATTCCAGGAGTGTTTTCTGAGCAGTTTTCTCACTGCAAAAGCCTCGTCGTTTCTCCTGGAGGAAGAAGAAAGCCCGACGACATGGATTCCTGAGGGTGCGAGAGGGGGGTCCCAGGAAGAGGGGGAGGACTTGAACAGCAGGTGACAAGTTATGCTTGCTTCTCCAGGGGCGGAGGGGACATACGCATCTATGTGCCAGATGACTGTGTTCATGTACTGGCACATTAGACATGAGTTTTGAGTCCAGATTTAAACCCTACCCCCTGCCCCATCTATGAAACGCACAGAAGTGGGATACTCCCTCCAGAAAGACTCTTAGACACTCAGACACTCAGGAAGACACCCTTGCTCTAAGGTTCAGGAAGTAGAGTATGAGCAGTGTTAAGACGGTGCAGACATTTTTGCATCTTGAGATCAGAATGTTCAACTGTAGATGCTGTGGACTGACACCCTGCTCTGAAGCGTGAGGATGTGAGTAATTTCTCGCTTCGTTCCATTCTCCTTGCTGGTTTTCCTCATCGTCGTTCCATTTTTTCCGCGCTGCAGTACTTTATGGAGCAGTCACTGTATGCTCTGTGGTCAGACCTGTCACCACTACTTATTCCGAGTTCTAGCTGAGTGGACTCCGCTCATCGCCCGTGGCTTAGCCAAAGATTCTCCCTCCTCTGGGCACCGGTTTTGTCCCCTCTGACGTGGCCGGGCCTCGTGTGCAGGCGGTGGTGTGAAGAGGGCTGATGGGCACCTTGTGCTCCGAGCGTCTCCGTGCTGCAGGCTCTCTGGGCGTGGCCTCTGGGCCGCGTTCTGCGTGGGCCTCCCTTTCTGTCCTTCAGAACGCTGTCGTCCTTGTTCTGTGATTGTCCCCCTTTCCGCGTTTCACTGCAGAGAGGCATACGACTTCTCCCCCCCGCCCCCGCCCCAGTTTGTGAGCTCTTTGCCGTTTCTTCCCGAGGGTCTAGTGCATGTTCCCTTTATCCTTGAGGTCCTGGGGATGCCAAGTCTTCTGGAACTCGTCAAAGACCAGTCCGGTGTTGTTTCGATGATTCTTCATTTGTGAAACTGATAGAATTATCACAGTGGTGGCCATGTATCGGCGCGTCTGTGCCAACCCCAGCGCTGTGCTAGATGTCGCAGGAGTATGGTTTTTTTCCTCCCATAAACTTTTGAAGCGGAAGCCATTACCCCCACCTGTATGAGAACAGCGAGCTTCGGAGATAATAGGTACTGTGCCCAGGGTTGCCTAGCGACTGAGTAAGCGCGTGTGGAAAGAGATCATTTTTCCCTCTGGCTTCATTCATGCTCTGGTTGTGACTTTGCACCGTAGTTGTATAAGATGTCACCGTTGGGGGTCGATGGCTGAAATTTGTACCCAGGACGTCCCAAACTGTTTGGAAACTTCCTCCGACAATAACATGATCTCAGAATACGAAGTTCAATGAAACAAGGAAACACCAGAATGAAACTCGAGCCCACGCCCATCTAGTCGGACGTTGACAGTCCTGGCAACGGCAGAGAAGCACAGTGAGAGGCGTCATGGGTGCCGTCGTCCGAAGGCCCCGCTGGGGCTGAGCCCGGGCTCTCCCAGGTCGCCCCCTCGCAGCGCGGTTCCTTTCCGTACGGGCTCTCCAGTGTCCTCAGGACCCGCTGCTGGCTCCCCCAGGGAGAGAGCAACGCAAGGGACCAACACGAAAGCTGTCCTGGCCCTCGGGCACTTCTGCAGTGCTGACTCCATCGTGCAGGTGGCTTGGACTGGATGTGCGAGGGGCTGCACAAGACCTCGATGACCATAGGAGGCCATCTCGGAGGCTGGCCCCACCCGCTGTCCCAGAAGACCTCGTGGGAAAAGTCAACGGGACTGTATCTCTTGGTGGACGTGGCCAACGAGGAGGGGCACACGTGGCACAGGTGGTCCGAGCACAGAGGTGCCCAAGCCGGGCAGACGGGCACGTGGCTGGTTTTGAGAAAGGGAGTTATCAGTGTCAACATGTTGACTTGGCGACGACCTGTGGGACAGCCTTTCTAGACCGACCTACAACTCATCCTTGGTCATCACAGGGATCCCATGTCTGGTACCTGTCATCTCTCGGTCTGCCTGCATGTGCTGGGGGAGCTGGCTTGGTCACTGCTGGCCCCTGTTCTTCTAGGATTTTGCCCGGTTTAAAAGAATTGATGAGAGAGAGAGAGAGAGAGCGAGCGAGAGAGAAAGGGAAACATTGATTTGCTATTCCCCTTACTGATGCATCATTGGTTGATTCTTATATGTGCCCTGACCAGGGATCGAACCCACAACCTTGATGTATTGGGATGACGCTCTATCCAACTGAGCTACCTGGCTGGGGCTTTTGGTATCTGACCTACTCATTCCTGTTTGCATCTGCTTTTTAGCGTCAAGACCACCTGTTGGCCTCTTTTGGGTACTCTTGTCTCTTTTAGTCTTTAGATCCTTGTGACTACGTTTTTATCCCTTCATTCTTATTTTGCTCAGCTTTCGGAGTGGGGCAGAGACAGACGAATGGGTTAGATGTGCAACATTGAACTAGAAGTCGCGTTTTAAAAAGTGGATGGAGTCCCTGTGATGCATACATTTTATGGAACCAGTGAGAAAATGTGTTGAAACACACATTTTTGGTGTTAAGTAGGTAAAACAATTTAAAAAGTGATTTTTTGTTGTATGTATATTGTCTGCTAGAAACAGCCTCAGTTATGTTGTTGGTTTTCTCACTCTTTTTGTGCAGTTACTAGAGCAAACCCTTCGATGTTCATGAGAAATTCTGAAAATAAAACAGCAGGTGCGTATCGTAAAAATTGTTCCCCCCCAACCAATTTCTCTTGTGATAGGAGATATTAGATCAAATGAAACAGGCATTATATGTCTGCTGAATGAAAACAAACAATACCAGAGAAGGGATCGCATGGAATTATCCTTTCTCCTGAGGATTTTAGGATTTTCCTGAACACTTTAAATGAGTACTGTTAACTTTGTTCCGCATACGTAGTGTTCTTTGAAACTCTTTGACGGGGAACAGAAACTGTTAGCAAGCTGACCAGATAAACGTTTCTGGGAAGAAAAGAATACCACTCATTCCAGGCAAGTAGTGTATGCAAAGACCTAGCGTGGTGACAAGGCATCGCCGTCTTTCCCAAAACTTCTGTAACCCTGAATTGGGCAGATCTTTCTAGCCTTTCGAAAGGTGGTCTCTGGCGCACAGGTGACCACGTGTTCTGTAAGAAACCCCTCCTTGATGGCACCGACGTACCCCCTGTTGGAGCACCTGCTGCTTTGACGAGGGTGGGCATAGGCGCCCTCTCCCTGGCTCTGTCTCGGGGTCTAGCCACGGTGTCAGGATGGCTCGTGGCAACTGCTCGAGTAGCGCACCATGTCCATGGGCACTGGGAGTGCTGGGGCCTGGCGTCCGCTAGGAGTGGTGGTGATGACCAACCATAGAGGCCGGGAGGGGGACACAGAGCACAGGGACCCACTGACCTGTCACGAGGACCCTGTGTGTTTTACCTTCCCCCAGAGCTGCCCGTTTGGTCCATCAGTGAATCCGCTCTCCAAGGTGGCTCTTATCGGCAAAAGGTTTCCTTTCCTCCATCCGAAAGGCACACGTCCTAGAGACCTTCCTAACCGGATAGATCCTCGTGTATCGGTTCTCAACGGAGGATACTTCCCAGACCTTCCTTCTGTCCTCAGCCGTGACTGGGCGACACTGTCCGCCCGCAGGAAGGCAAGCACAGGTATTCAAGAAACACGCACTGCACACCTTCGATGCTGAACTGGGGCGGGGCAGGCAGAAAACTTAGGGCTGCCGCGTCCTCCCGAGGCTACGTGGGGGCAGTGCTGGGGACACAGAGCAACAGTGGCAGGGGGAACACGGGGCAGGGGGCTGGGCACTTGCAGGGGGACCCAGGGATGCTGTCTGATGGCGCGTGTCTCCGGTCACGTGCCGGTTTTTTCAGTGGGCTTGGCTCTCCCGCACCAAAGAGCGGAGCGCAGCGAACTCAAACTCAAGTCCTCTGGGGAGACTGCCCGCCCTGCGCCTCAGGCCCCGGGCTTTTTCAGGAGCTTCCTGTCGGCTTTGCAGGGGACTTCCTGGGGCGACTTGCATTTAGGGCTGGGGGATTGCAAGACGGAGCTGGAAAGCACCGTTTCAAGGTTAAGAACCCCCTGAAGAAACCCTTCTAACACCACCGCAGGCCAGGGGTCGGCGCACTGCAGCCCCGCCTGCCGCGCCGCCGCCCCCCACCCCGTCTTTGGGCGATGAGTGCACTTGGCATTTCAAAAAAAAAACAAAAGAAAATATTTCCTGGGATGTGAAGATGAGATGAGATGGCTTTACATAAGCAGGTGCTGAGAATGGCTCCGAAACGCTGTGCAATGGAGCCGTGGGACACAGTGTGTTCATCTGCCTCGTACTGACGACAACATCCCATCATCTTACAGTCATGGGTCGAGTTAAGAGTCAGTTGGCTCTGTCCCTGCGCAGGATGTAACTTTCTGAGTCTCTGTGCTAAATGTCCTTGTTTGGAACCCTTTTGAACATGTGGAATGTGTATCAACATATACACAGAAACACATCTAAGTAAATAAAATGGTATAGAAAAACACAAAGTATATAAATATATTTAACGTATTATCTGTGTACCTCTATATAATGTTACAAAATTACATATACATGTTATCCAGCGACATCCTGATAACCAGATAACTTATGTATGATCTATGTTTTCAACTAGATTTATAAATATTATATACAATGTATAAACATATATCAAAATGTATCTTTATTAAATACAGCAGATGGAGCAGATATATAATGAGGATATATTTATGCTAAGTATCTCTCTGGTTTGTTTTGGAAAGGTCTTTTTTTTTTTTTTTAAGCTGAATAGGGAGCTAGAGTTTAATGGATTTCTGGAAAGGAGTTGTCATTGGAATAAAAAATAAACAGACTTTCCCATTGGGGTTGAAAAGTAATTTGTAATGTAAATTTTTGGGAAAGCGTTATTTTTCTTTTCTAGGAACCTAACCAGTTTTGGAAGGGCTCCTTGTTCCCTTTGGAAAGTTGATAGAGATCAGGCGGTCATTCAAAGGAAAGATAAGTTCAACACCAGCGAGCGGCACAGACAGAAACACCCCCCAGAGGGGGCAGACAGCAGGGGAGGCCCCCCCGCGCAGGCTGGAACAGGCCCACGGCGTTCTTTCTGGTACCCGTTGGTGTCTTTGTACAGATAACAGAGGCTGGGGGTCCCTCGCGACAATCTTTGCTCTGGGCCCAGAATCAAAACTTCGAGTTCAAAGCATACCAACGGGAGGACACCTTTTCGTTTCCCCCTTCGTAAGGACTCTTCGTGTGTGTGTGCTACTGAGTCCAAAATCTAACCACGCCGGGGTAGGACGCGGGGCAGGTTGGCTTCGTGCCCCTCCCCTCACGGCACATGGAAACCATCTGAAAAGTCCCTGCTTTTTTGTACTTATTGCCTCTGTGCTTTTCTCATTCTCCCCAAGTTTCTGGGCGGTGGAAGCCCAGCTCGTCCTTGGGAGCCTGGGCTCTGTCCCTGCCTGCCCAGGGGTGACGATGGGACAGCCTGGGGAGTGGGTAGGCATCGGGAGTGTCAGCGCTCGGCCCCTCCCTGTGACCCCACCACTCTCACTCTGGGGGGGGATCAGCCTGTCGTGCAGGGTGTCTCATCTTTGTCACTGCCACGCCATCGAGGGAGAAAAGTACCCCTCCCGCGGGAGGGACACAGCCATCCCTGCCCGAGTTCACCGGACTCTTAGAGCCTCGAACATGTGTTGTTTGGGCGCTTCTCTTCTATATAGTCCACGATCTGCCAGAGCTCCAGAGTGGGCATGCGGGATGCAGAAGGGGAGAGAAAGAGGCCACTGCCCTGTGCAGGGGGTGAGGTGGGTGCGTTCCCTGTTCCCTTCCCTTTCCGTGTCAGGTTTGGGTCCCCGGCACCTGTGGTCGAGGGAGAGCAGAAGCCCCGCAGCTAGAGTGCCGCCAGGGAGCCCGGTGGAGTGGGGACCTGCCAGCTCACCCTCCCTCCGACCCGTACCTGCGGGGCACGTGAGAAAATGGGCTAGGCCATCAGTACCTCGGGCCGACAGGCGGGCTTCAGAAAGATCTTAACTTGTCCATCTCAAGGCTTTTTCGCCTGCTACGTAAAGACAAGCTACAGCCCGCCCTTGTCGCAGCAAAGCCGTAGCGCACTCACCCCCGAAAGCACGCCCTTCGCAGGCGGGCTCGGCCATGGCTCAGGACGGGCGGGAGTCTTCGCCGCGTTGGGGGAAGCCTTTGTTTCTCCCCACGGTGACAACGCATCTTCTGGGATGTGAGTGTTCTCCCTCTCTCTCATCACTCCTTTAACCTTTCTCGTTTTCTCCTTTAATGGCTCTGGGGTAAATTCAGTCCCTTCTCCCAATTCCAGCTCTTTGTAAGTCTAGGAGCAGCTGTTAGGGGGAATGTTCTGCCCATCTTTTTTAGAGCATTAAAAAAATTCAAGGGCACAGAACAGGATATGCTGTTGTCATCAGCCCAGGCATGGCCGTCGGTTTGTTTTTCATCCCATTGACTGAGATAGTGAACATCCCCGTACGTCAGCATTCGGAAAGAGCTGACCACTTCCCCCGGCCGCCCTCACTTTTTCCTCCTCCGCGTGCTTGCCCTGAAGTTAATCAGGAGCCTGAAGACTGAATTTTTCATTCCGTTCCCTTTGGCTTTTTCTTTTTTTTTTGGCTGTTTTTATGCCATACATTTCTATATGTAAATATAGTTTACTGTTGTTTGTTTTCATACTTCATATAAGGGCTATCCTATCGGGACTTGCGTTTTCGAAACCTTTTCCCCTTTTTTTTCTTTTCACACTTTGTTTCTTAGGCTCTTCCGTGCTGAGGTTCACGCCACGTGGCGTCTATAAACTGCGCCGCGGGGGAGCGTGTGCGTGTGTGTGGGCCCTTGCTCCTGTCCTAGGGCACCCGCTGTTTTTAGTCTTCTGTTGTTTTACACGGTGCGACTGGGGATGGGCTCTGGCGTGGCCCCTGGTGCCCACGTGCCCAGCGTCTCTTCTGTCCAGGGCAGCCATGGTGTAGTCGGGACAACCGTGACGGCCACTCCTTTCCTAAGAGGTGATGCCCGTTTATACGCCGACTTGCGAGCTGTTCTTCCTTTTGACCCTCGGAGTGGAGGAGTAGACTTCTCTCCCAAGTCAGACAACCCTCACCACCGCTACCTGGACCACTGTCCTCTGTCCATCCCCCCAGCATGGGACAGTGCCAGGGAGCCCTTCGCTTTCTTTGCACCTTACCCGCTTACAGCGACCTTGCGAGGTGTGTATATTAATCCTCATTTTGCAACGGGGGATGTGTAGCTGATGGATGCAATGTCATAGACACTTGACCCAGGTCAGTGGACCCCAGACTTCAGCCTCATTCTGCCCGAGTCTGACTCCCACACCCTTTTCATCGGGTGTCTTCCTGCCTGGTTGTCTTTCTCAGGTCGTGGAGGACAGGAAGGGATGAGTTATGGGCGAGCGTCTTGACCTAAATGGATCCCCCCTTTTACGATGAAACCCATGTGGGCACCTCTATGTTTCCGCAGCCGTCCCTGGCACTATATATTTTTTCCAGAGTGTTTCTAGACAGGCGGGATCACTTCCAGATGTGTGTGACGTGCTCCACAGGATGGTCTCGTAAAAGAATAACACCGAGTGTCTCTGTTAGGGGCAGGCCCCGGACAAACTCGGCTCTGCCTCGGATCTGCAGTGTGTCAACCAGAGTAAAAATGTGCCGTGAAAAATGGTGCGGCTACTTTATCTTTGCATTCGCCAGGTACAGAGTGCTTCTGCCTTCGTGCGTCATTTTCCATGTGTTTTCCACTAAAAGAGCAGCCTCTATTGCTGTGATCAAGAATTATGAAAAACAGACAGTAGTCGAAAGAAGGGGCAAATAAGATCATGTGTTGTTTCACCAATCCACCCAAAGACATTGACTGTGAACATTCAGTGACTCTTTAAAAAATACATATGTTCCCCCTGGCTGGTGTGGCTCCGTGGATTTAGCATTGGCCTGAGAACCAAAGGGTCGCCGGTTTGATTCCCTGGTCAGGGCACGTGCCTGGGTTGCGGGCCGGGTCCTGGGTTGGGGGGGCCGTGTGAGAGGCAGCGACACATGGATGTTTCTCTGCTTCTCCTTCTCCCTCCCTTCCCCTCTGTCTAAAAATAAAATAAACCTTTAAAAAATACATATATTCAAGATTGTTATTATACCAAAATGGAATTTTGTATCCTGCATTTTAAGTTTAATGTTATAATGTGCCGCTCCATATTTCAGCATATTCCTCTCAGCCACCGTATCTGACGGTAGTGTAATTTCTTAAAGAACTTCTACTTTTCCCCTGAATATTTTATTCTGTTTTTAGTCTGCTCCAAGGATTCAGTAAATTACGACCTACGAGGTTAATGCACGTTAAATGAGATCTTCCTGAACATGGTCTGTATTTCTGCCACCCAGTTGTATCACCCACAGGACTAGAAAGAAAGTCTACCTAACCAACCTGTTCAATAACGTCTCCTCTTATGGCGTGTGGCCAGGAGATTTTGTCGTGCGGGATCCAGGTGGCCCAGACCGGCTGTTCTTGCACTGGAGCGTGCAACAGCCTCACCTGGGGAACTTGTAAGGACACAGATGCCTGGCCTCTTGGACCTCCATGGCTTCCGATCGTCTGGGTCAGGGATGGAGCCTGAGAACATGCCTTTCTCTCACCAGCTCCCAGAGGGTGCGGCTGTGGCCGGCCGGCAGAGCACACTTTCAGTTGCTCTGACACATAAAACCGGGTTTTCTGCTTTATGGTAGTAATTTTTCCACACTCACCTAACTGCGCGGACGACGACCAACCAGTTAGTAACCCTCAGGCGTGGGTCTCGGGCCGTGTGGGTCACAGACAACCTCCGCTGGGAGAGGTACCAGGCGGACGTACAGTGTAGGTGACGTGAGAAACCCGCTCAAACTCTCAGACGCCTTTGGTAATTTTTTTCCTGCTTCCCACGAGGAAAGGTGGGGTCACGGTCAAGGCTGGTAAACCCCAAATTCAGGGACCACTTCTTTTTACCGTCACCAGCCACGGTCTGCGACCAGCCCCGCCTCCGATTACTTTCTTGGACGGCACACTGAGTGGAAGGCGCGCACAACGTCATTTAGGGTCTGTCACCGTTTGGCTCTTGCTTGACCGTTTGCAAACATGCGACGTTGCGGAGATTAGGGAGGAGAGAATCTGATCTTGGGGGGTGGGGGGGTGTCCACCGCTCCCGTTCTCACAGCAGCTGGGGGCCCCAGATAATGACTTATGAATAATTACAAGCAAATTATATGCAAACGTGGGTGGAGTGGGGGCGAATTCCATGGTCTCCAAGCCCGAATGCAAATCGCTTGGTTGTCCTCAGTCCTTTTCCGCCTTGGGGATCCCTGCCTTGGTGTTACACAATGTGCTGCCGGCGACATACACAGCCCGGAAACGAGCAAAGCCGCGGTCCACAGAGGCGCCTGGGTTTCAAAAGTCTTTTTCAGAGCGTTCCCTTGTCGGGCAGCGTGGGGGCTGCACGTATGGAGGAGGGATGTTTTGCGAGACCCCGAGGGTGTAAAAACTGTGGGCAGCTTCCCACTGTACTTGGGGATTCTCTTTTGTGTGTTCAGGCAGAAAGCCCCATGGAACTGAACATAATTATTTTTTATTTTGTCTTCATCTCATGAGGGGTTCTTTCAGTCAAATGACTGGCAGTTTGATGGGGCAGAATGGATTTTTCCGCCTCCCCCTGCGTCTCATGGGTATAAATCACACACCGAGTGAAAACAATCATTTGCTTTTTTTTGAGGCCAACTCTGTGGACTCGTTCGTCTGGCCCAGGCTGATTGTGACACAGCAAAGCAAACATAACATTCAGCCCTGACAGTTTTCGACCAGACTGGCATCCCAGAGTGTCCTTAGGATACAGTGGCCTGTGTGAGTCGGGAGAGAGCTCTCCAGGGAAGACATAGATTTTGTGTCAAGCAAGAGGGGAAGGAAGGTTGCTCCTGGCTCTTTCGGGATGCAACGATTATCCCCACCAACAAATTCTGGTTTCCCTAGCAACAAGAGATACGAGGGGATGCTCACAAATTTTCCCCACCTCCTCATTTAAAAAAAAAAAATCCAGTCAAGCAGATGGCTTGGATAAGGCAGGTATTCCAGAATCCGATGTGCTCAGTGACGATGGGAGGAGCATAAACATTGAAGTGTTTGCTCTCTGCCGTTTGCAAAACTGCCTCCTGACAGCTTTTTCAAAGACGAGAGCTTTCCAGGGATCCAGCCTCTCCATCAATAACCCAAACAGGAAGTTGGCAGAGAAAGCACCGGAATCTCCAATCCCTTGGTGCGTGTGAGGCAGCGAGACAGGGCAAAGATGGCAGCGTGGCTGGGTGGCGCGGGGCAAAGTGAGCGATGCTGTCAGACAAGCACAGCTAGAGAGAAACAGAGGCCACAATGGTCAGCCCTGGGTGCTGAAAAGAAATCTTTACGAGAGCCGTTGAGTCATTTGATTTAGCATCGGGCAACATGGCCTGGTTTCCCCGGGCGTCCACGCAGTTCACAGGCTGGGCCGTTTTCTGGCCTGAACCCCGCCGTTCTGCTGGCGGAGCGGTTTCCTTGGCTTTCCGTCTGAAGGCCGGTGGATGAGAATTTCCACTCACAGGTCAGAAGTGGGGAGAAAACCCTTTGTCCCTGGCCGAATGAAAATTTCTGTGCCTTTTGTATCTCTTCGGGGCCTGCAACCTAGAGTCTCACGGTGCTCGGACAATAAAGAAAATTGCTCAGCGTTCGTATACCTGTATCTAACGGGATATCCACTTGGATCATACATATCTCTTTCTAAGATAGGTTTATTTCCCCTCCGTATACATTATGGGTAATGTCTTTAAATCTGTTCGTTAGTTTATTTCAGACAGTGACACGGACGTGTTAGCTAGTCCCACGTCTCTGATGAGGAAGGTCGCGTCGACGGGCAGGAAGGAGGCTCTGGTCAGCCCCAGATGCAGTTTTATTTTCTTGGCTCAAGTTCCCCTCGTCAGGTGACTGGGGGGAGGCTTTCGCTGAGACACGTCTCATCCCAGACTATTTCCAGACAGTTGTCAAGTGTGACTGGGAAACACCGTTTCATCTCCCCTCTTTAAGAAATAGCTTGAACATATGCCGATAGCAAGGTCAGAAAAGTGTCCGTTCGTTGGGGGTCGGCGGCCCAAGAACCCACGCCTCCCGGCCTGCCGCAGGCACATCCTCAGGAGCTGAGGCCCGTGGGCTCCCCAAACAGCACGTGGTCTGCCATTCAGCTCCGATGGGCTGTTTACCAGGCAGGACGACGACACAGCGCAGAGCGTGGGAAACTCCTTCTCCACATGCTGAGCTTCCCAGCCCATGGCCACGAAAGCTTTGGGGACCAACGTCCTGGTTCATGGATGAAACGAGAGTTTGGGCTACAGATAAACTCATTCACTGCAGCTCTTAGCAGACACCTGTACGGTCGAAGGTCCCCGGATGGCCCTAAAATCACCTGTAATTAATAGCTGATGGGTGGCTTTCTGGCTCCGAACAACATAACGCATAAAAAATGTGATTCGTATCCGCAGCTTGGATTTTGGGGCGCCAGTGTGACAGGCCTGATGTTAGACACAGGCTGGCGTTACATTTCGGCTGTGGCGGGCACCTCCCGGGGTTTAGGCTGCTTGGGGACCGGAGTGCACAATGCAGAAGGAGCACCTAATTAGGATTCAGACGCATAGGAAAAAGACGTACGTGTACAAGGGGCCCGGAAAACCACTCCCAACCTGCGTAGCTGGGTCCCACCCGGAGATTCCTGCCCACCTAGGGTGCGGTGGACGTCATGCGGCCATGACTCCCGAAGTACTTTTGAAACAGGACCCCCCTAAAGAATCCCTAGGGGGTGCCGGGGGCCTTGCCATTCCGCCGAGCCAGGTAACACTCAGGGAACCCGAGCCCGTGTGGTTTAAAAGGGGCTTTCGGAACTCACCGGCCAGCAGTCAGGGTGCACGAGTCAGCTTTTCTCTCCCTTTCAACGTTGCTTTTATGACATCTTATTTCCAAAACGATGGCAAGCAGTGACTTGCAGACAAGCACGTGTTTAGGGTTCAGTGTGTCTCCCCGTAGAGCTGGGCCCTGACCGGGACTCACGCCCCCGTCTTGGACCCGTGTGTGCCCACATCACGTTTCCACGTATTTCAACAGGGATGTGTTCACGGCCTTTGCGACTGCCGGGCCCCTTCCTTCTCGCTCCTCGGCCACGTTCCCGTAGCGAGGTTCTTGGGAGTTCCCCGCCCCGTGCATGAAGCAGAAAAGAACTGGAGGGTTTCTTCTCGGCTCGGCTTCCCAGGAGCTAAAGATCCCGGGGGAAGTAGAAACTTTCTGTCTTGCTTTTCTCATCGGTAGCGTATCACTCTGCTCTGTATTCTCTCTTTTCTTAGAATAAATTCAAATCAGATTCGACTGTGATTTTTCTCATTGTTCATTTTCACATGAAATTCGTTTTCCTAAACTTTTAGAACTAGCCCTGTTCAGAAAAGCGTTGCTACTTCATAGGCGTTTCGGTTCCATTGTTTTCATGCAGACTAAAAAAAAAAAAAAAATTTATGAGATTGCCACCCACCCGTGGTCTTTGTCTCTGTTGTCCCTGTCCTGCTGAAGTTGGGCTCTGTTCTCAGCAAGGGGCCCTGTCCTGAGGCCACCATGCTGGGCCATTTCCAAGAGTGTGTGGGGTGCATGCCACGTTCATTTGCCCCTGGGCCGAACAGAGCCTTCCCCATCCCAGTGGCGGCTCTCCGAGGGGCTCTCTGTGCCGGCCAGGGCAAGCCTGCAGGCTTTCAGGGTGCTTCTGTTCCCAGGTCTGCTAGAAGCTTGGTGGCGTCCACCCTGACACCCCATCCCCTGCCCCGACCTCCGTGCACCGGGTCTCAAACCTTGTTGTTCAGGTCTGTGGATATACGGTGTCACCGCAGTCGCCGTGAATACGGTGTGTGCCTCTTGGTCTCATCATTTGGTGGCTCTGTCCATCTTCACGTGGGTGGTTTGGGTCATGCCGTTGCTACAGCTGTGTCTTCCCCCAGGCTCATCAGGCCGTGATTAAACAGCGACCACACATGAAGCTAAAAAACACAGACACAGAGACTGTGTTTGAAAGAAACGGTCTCAAGCCTCGTTCCCAGGCCGGCCTCCCAGTCCCCTGTTACAGCCCAGCTACGTCAAGCCCTGGACCCAGACAGCGCTGTGACCAGGTCTGAAGTGCTGCCGCAGACGGCGACAGCAGGGCGTGTGTCGGTGCGTGTGAGAGAGGACACCACAGCGCCGGCACCGAGTGGGGTACGGCAGGCATCGACAGGTGCAGCCACGGAGCTCCTCACTGTCCCGGCACCAGCGACAAGCCCAGGACGAGCTCCGTGGGTGCCTTCCACGCGCTCCCCGGCCCAGGAGAGAGCGGAATGTGGGACCAGGAGGGGTCATTATTGCTCGACAGTGCGAGGAGCAAACCATTTACTCCTTTTTCCCATCAAAGGGGAGACAAACCGTAGGAAACCAAACTCCGGGCCTTCTGCTAGGAACATAACGAAACCCTCACTGGAGCTGCATCATCCAGTTCTTTTCTTTGCGTGATGAGAGGTGCAGGATTTAAGGGCCCTGGAAGGGTCTCCTTTCTATATCTGGCATGCCCAAAGAGATGGGGAAGGAAGGGGCTAAGCACTGTGGTGTGGAGAGCTGCTACTGATAGCCCCGGCCAGTGTGACTCAGGGAGTTGGGCGTCCTCCCATAAACCGAAAGGTCGCGGGTTCGATTCCCAGTCAGGGCACATGCCTAGCTTGCGGGTTTGATGCCCGGTCAGGGCACATGTGAGAGGCAACCGATCAATGTTTTTCTCTCACATCTATGTTTCTCTGTCTCTTTCTCCCTCCCTTTTCCTCTTTCTAAAAAAACCAAAACACGTGAGTACAAAACGACTGCTGATAAATGGCTCTTCCACTTATCATGGGTTAGACCCAAGGTTTCAGAAAATGAAATATGCTCGTGTATGTGTGTCGCACACTCATGTGCATGTGTTTTGGTAGGGGTATTTGGTGCTGTAGCCCAAAAACTACCCATCGAAGACTCTGGGGGACTGAGTACCCTGGCTGTGCCCCACAGCGATGGGGAGACTGAGGGTCCCATGCAGCCCTTTTGCTATGTGTGTCAGGCAGAGATGGAATGAACTAGGGCCTTGGTCTAGAGGATGTGCCTGCTGTCATCTCAGAGAAGACGGGGGCAGAACCCGGTGGACTCTTCTCCTCTAGGCCGCCCTTGTGCATGACTGGGGCTCAGGGGCATGGTACCGTGGGGAAAGGCTTTCCGATTGGGTATCCGCGGTGCCGTGGTCTCCCAGAGCCCACGCTCTTAGCTACGGGAGACGGCAGCGTTCAACACAAACATGCCCCCGTGGACTGGCGCGGCCGTAAACTGTCGTTCATCGGCTAAAGTTTCAAGCGTTCAGGCATTCTGGTGGGGAATTAAGCATTCTGTCCTCTCTCCTGCCATTGTCCTGTCTTTGTGTGTATTTGTCACGGTGGATAAATATAGGAAGAACGGGCACGAGAGCGGAAGGGGGGGTGAGAGCAAAAGGGGAAATGAGGTGATTCATGATAGGAAAGGGGGAGCCTCAACAGACCCCCTTTTACGGCGGGTTTTAAGTCCTGTGTAGAAGGTTTGCTCAAAAGACAGTTGTAAAACGAAGCTCTCTGTTACGGAATGGGCCAGGTGATACAGCGCCTGTTTTTGTGAACCTGGTGGCAGTGAAAATCAGCTAGTTGTTTTTTCAAAGCGTTTAGACCTGTTTTTAGGGGGACAAACATTACAAAACAGTTCTAGGGAGAACATGGCTTTTCTGAAACTGTAACGCGTTGGGGTGTCCATGTGCATTGGTACACAGGTTAGGTACCCCAGGCGTACATTATGGGGCACCTATGATGGTGGAACCAGCCCGGGGGCCCCGCCTGCCCAGTTGTCGTAATTTTCAGATGAGGGAGCACGTCTTGCCTGGCCCCTGGCAGACTTGCGTCTAGATGGGAGCTCGCGTGAAGCGCAGTGCTCTTACCACAGAGTCCCATCTCCACCTGTCTCCTGGACCTTTCATCCAAATGATAATACGTTTCTTTGAGGTGCCAGTCAAGTTCAGGCTATTGGACACCTCGCCATCACCGGGGTTTTTTCTCTTCTGCATTAACCCTTCTCTTGCAAGGGTGGGATTTTTGAAACGGCAGCACGGGATGCAGGGGGAGCTGGGGAATGTCGCCCGTGTCTGCAGAGAGAAGAGGAAATAGCTTGAGGGAGCAGCCCCTGGCCGCACCGGCAGACAGCCCATGGACGGGGCGGGGGAGCGCTGGGCTTGGGATTCGGCAGCAGGCAGCCGAAGGGCACCTCCTCAGCAAGAGCTCGGGAGGGAGGGGAGGAAAGGCGGCTGGGCGGGGCAGAGGCACCGTCGGGGCTGCCCCAAAAGCCCTGAGGGAGGCCTAGCCACGTGCAGTGTGTTATTTTGGGGGATTTAAAATATGAAACCCATGCCCCGGTGAGAAGGGTTATCTACATTCTCGCACGAGGGGTCTGAGTTAAAGAGGTTGATAGATTGCAAGACTATCTAGCTGAGAAGCGGTGGAACCGGGATATGAACCTGCGTGCGCTAGGTGTGGGGAGAGAGAAAGTCTTGGCTGGTAAGAGCCCGTCGGGTGCGATGGCACTGGGGACACTCCGTGGGGACCAGGGGACATGCCGGGGGTCGCAGATTGGACAGCAGCCCCGGAGGAAGTGGACGATATGTCCTGGAGGAACTGGAGTAGAGTCCCGTCTCTACGCTCATGTCCGAGAGCAAAGGCAAGTGTGGGGACGTGGGGATTTATGCTTTTGTGTAACCAGCAACCAAGGCAGGGTCTGCGTTCTAGAAAAGGGACAGCTTCCCAGCTCCATTGATGAGCAGTGCAGTCAGCTAGGCTTCCGTTGAGCTAAATTCCCCCGAATCTGGAGGGAGAAGGACAATGAAGCCACGTCGGGGTCGGAAGCCGCAGACGAGGTGTCGGAAGCAGAGATGTCGGGGCCGGTGTCCAGGCCCCGTTACAGTGCCGTGCCCCGGACCCCGCCTACCTGAGGAATTCCTTGGCCGTTTTTTCTCCCTCTTTAAAATTAAGGAATCCCTAGGGTCTTCCTCTGATGCTGATGTTACGCAGGAAACGAGGCTGACGGGGATAGGTTTTCGGAGTGTTAACCGGAGCCTTGTGGTCCCCAAGGGCTAGCTTCCCCACAGGGGGCAGCGAGGTCGTGCGCGGGGCCACAGATGCCCACGAATCTCGGCTTCCAAGGTGCGCCCGCGCAGATCCCGCCCTGGATGGAATTCGAGAGGTGAAGTCTCGTGTGCGGGAGGTATTTCCTCAATTTCATAAATGAAACAGGAAAGCAGAAACGCAATCAGACACATTCAGCAGCAGTGCTTTGAAAAGTCTAATTTAATTTAAATTAAAACACAGACACATAATCCTCTACTTACATAGCAACCACAGTTCACACATTTTCCAAAGTCAAATTTATATTGCCAGTGTAAACGTAGATACAGATGGGCAATTTATCGAACGGTCGTTCTTCGAAGTTAACGGAATGTCATTGACATTTCTAGGCCATGGACTCACACTTAGGTTTTAATCTTGTCTTGTGTGATCAGCCATAGAATAACTTTTATTCCGATGCCTTTTGATTAATTGCTGCGGAGTGACCTAAAGCCACTGATTTTCATCAGCCAGTGTGTCTTCTTTGCAAAAAAAAAAAAGAGAGAAAAATACTCCTAACCATTTGGAAGGCAATTTAAAATTTGATTCAAGTCTAGAAGCCAGCCAAGGAACTCAGAGGGTTTTGTTTTTTTTTTTCAAGTGGTTCAAATAAAGTATTACAAATTTGCATTTTTATAATTGGCAGTTAAAGTATTGAAAATTGGGGCTTCAAAGCCGACTCTATGATATTGACACAGATTTAATTTTAATGCATGCAAACAACTAATGAAATAGTTTTTCCATACTTTCATCTCCACCCGTTGAGGTGTCTCAGCCAATGGACACACACTAATCATTTCGACCCAAAATTTTAAAGGCTCGAAGGGAAAGTTCCCCTTTGGTCACCTCAGAGAAATATCTTTGAGCCCCCACTTGAGCCGAGTGCTAAACTCGGGACAGCGTTTCTCTGAGCGGGCCACGGGTATTTCAAAATCAATGACGAGATGGCAGTTCCCGCACAGCAAGCACTTCAGGGGGGCCCAGAGGTGACGCAGGGTGAGCCGTGGTCAGGAGAAAGAGCACCTGACGAGTCACTTTCCTTGCCCTCTCGCTCTGTTTTCATTCCTGAGTCACCAGGCTGAAAGAATCAATTCATTTTCCAGCAATTCGTTAACATAATTTCTCAGAAAACAGTGTCAGCAAAAGCGGCGGGTCGAGAAATCTGTGATTGTCCTACTTTGCAAACAGCTCTTGTGTCTGGCTTGCAGTGTGTGCCGGGGATGCGGAGCCCTGTGGGAGGGAGCTGCTCTCAGGGTCCAGGGCTGCCCGCACGCCCCGGACGCCGTGCCGCGCCCCCAGGGCTGCCCCACACCCCGGATGCCAGCCTCCGAGCTCGCTTTCCCAGGCAGCCGTCGTCCTGATGCACTGTGAGCCTCGGAGAAGGTTCCATTGTTCAGACAACGGACACACTAGAATTAACAAGCACGAGGCAGGAATGGTGATAGCCAGAGAGAAAAGCGGAAACTCGCCTCCTCAGGGGGAGTCATTTTTAGTACCAAAAAGGCTTATCGCGGGGAGCTGTGGGGGCCTGGTGTGATGACGTGAAAATCGTCCCTTACCCTTGGACAGTGGGCCGAGGTTTCCCGATTTGCGAGTGATGGACAGGAGGGGTCGCCGGCCAGGGTCGCTGGAGGCTGCGCCTGCACCCCTGCCCACACCTGAGCCCCTCGGCCAAGGCCTCACCAGCGTCCTGGAAACTGGAGTTTCTCAGCCACAGGTGAGCTGCGTACTCTGTGCTCTGCTGCAAGCACGAGACTGACCAGAACCGTCCGAAATGCTTTAAACGATGCACCTTTCTGGACAGTCCCCTTTGTGGACGGCAGAGGATACGTAGGGGAGACCCAGTCTCCAGAAAGGAATGGAGAGGTATGCTAGCCAACTCTCAAAAGAAAAATTGGGACCGGCTCTCTCGTTCTGTTTGTTTTGCACCCCCCGATGAGACGCAATTAGGAGCCATTAATTTCCAGGCCCATTTCAGGGCTTTCTGTTTCTCCGCCTCGTCATTGTATTGTGACTTGCATGGTAGCTATTTAGGTTTGGTTTTCTTTTTTCTTTTCACATGAAAAATAAGTTTTTTCCCCCCAATAGAATACAAAGCTCAAGTAGTCCCTGGAGTAAGTTATTATCCTCTTAAAAAGAACGTTTATAACCTTAGAGACGGAAAGGGCCATCGAGGCCATTTTGTCCTACACTCCATTTAAAAATTATTTTTAAATTCACACACCATAAAACCAACTCTTTGTGGGACATAATAGTCTGTGTTTTGACAGAAGCATAGAGTTGTGTATCCACCACCACAATCCCAAGACAGAGCAGTTCCAGGACGCCCCCCGCCCCCCCCCCCCATTCCCTGTGCTCCCCGTTTTGGTCGCCCTCTCCTGCTACGCTAGCTCCTGGCAACCGCTGACCCGCCCGCCGTTCGTTCAGTTTTGCGTTTTGCGAAGAGCCCTCTGCGTGGAATGAGGCAGCACGGAGCCTTTCGAGATGGGCCTCTCGCATTCAACATTACGTCTTTGCGAGCCACGCCAGCCGTTGATGTCTCAGTGACTTGTTCCTTTTTATGGCTGCGTGCTGTCCCATCGCGTGGGGGCCCGGCCGTTGAAGCACATTTGGGTTGCTTCCGTCCCTTCTTGTTGATGAGTAAGGCCGCTGTCCATATTTGTGTACGGGTTTTGTGTCAATGCTGTTTTAAGTTTTGTCATTTTAAAGACGCACAGGGGAATCTCTCTGCATCTTTAATTGGTGCTTTCCTGATGACTAGGACAGTACGCATCTTGTTTTGTGTGCTTCTTGTTTTCTTATTGAGCTTTGAGGCTTCTTCGCACATTCTGGATCCAAATCCTTTGTCAGTCATGCGACTTACAAGTATTCCCTCCCAGTTTCCATTTCTTAATCTTTTTGTCTCTTAATGGCAGCACTGCCATCTTAAATAGGAAGAAACGGACCCATGGGCAGCGTTTATTGGCTCTGCCGTAACCTGGCGTACGTGGCATGGGCTGAGCTGTTTAATGCCCCCTGTGCTGCTGTCTCCTATCCTATAGAACAGAGGGAAGGACGAGAACATCTCTCAGATTCCCTCCCGCCGGAATAGTCAACGATTGGAAGTTTACACGGTTACTTAGCGGCGGAGGGTTGAGCCAGAACTCAGCTGCCCGCCACTCTGCTGCCTGGGCGGGTAATAGAATTCTTTTCATTTTTTTAAAATCTAATTTTTTTAGTAGGTAGTGCCTTTCCATGATTAGGAATGCAAAAAGTATAAAAGGGCGTCCTGGGAAAAAAAATGTCCTTGTCACGCGGCACGAGGAATGCATGCCGTTATTTCTCGTGCTGCTTTCTGTGTAAAAACTATGTACAAACACGTTTTTGTGGGTACGTGTGTGTTTTCTTTTTCTCCTTTAAAAAGTGAATTATACATTCTACAGCTTTCTTTTTTTCACTTCTGATAGAAATGTAAATTAAAACCACCCAGAGATACATTTTTTCAATGACAATGTTTGAGGTTGAGGGGATTTTATTAGACCCAAACCATTTGTCTTCCCTTTTCTGTGAACTCTCTGTTCATATTATTTCCCTGTGGTTTTTTTTTTTTATTCCTATTGAGTTGCTGACATATCTATGAGCTACTTATTTATTAGAGGAATTAACTTTGTGATATATTATAATTTCCCCCCAGGTTGTCATGTGTTTTTTTGTATTTGCTTGTTGCCGTTTTACCCCAAGAGCTCTGGCTTTGGTGTGGTCGAATTCATCCGTATTTTTATTGCTTTTGGCATTGGCTCATAGTTGGAAAGGACTCCCTGCTGGTGTTAAAAGAAGAATGGTCCTATGGTTTCTTTAGTTTATTATCCCTTCTATATTTTATACATATTTAAATAATAATTGGAAGTCATCCTGGGAGAAGGTGTGAGACACAGATCCAAACATAGTATTCTGGAAGGCAGCCATTTGTCTCAATGCTATCCTTTTTTTTTTGGTGGAAAGAACCTAACACGAGATCCACCCTCTCAGTAAATTTGTAAGTGCACAGCCCATCATTCACTATAGGAACAATATTGTTGTACAGCAGGTCCTTAGAACTTACTCCTCTTGTAGAACTGAAATTTTATACCCATTGAATAGCACTAAATTTTCATATTTTAAGGGTTCTATTTCCAAGTGGAAATTTTCCACTCTATCACATTGATCTTTTTCTCTATGTTACACTTAATACTTAAATAACTTTTAGCCTGTTCCAAAGGTGAACCTTCCTTCAATACTATTTTAGGGTCTTCAGGCTTTATTCAACATTTTATTTAAAGCACATGGATAGAATTTTACAGTGAGCGCCCCATTAGCCAACATGTAGATCCTCCCTGAACATATTAAGTTGTCAGGAAGTGATTAACAACATTTAGAAAAAAGTGATTTTTGTCTGATTATTTCTAGTTTTTAATTAGTCATTCTTCCCTTTTTGAGGAAGGTAGATTTCCTACTGCAGTCCAGTGAGACTGACTTCATTGTTGGCCTCAGTGTCTTTGGAGATTAGGGAACGGGATGCTTTATAACGAAATATTTCAGTGCCATGACCAGTTAGGATTTTGGTGCTTAATAATTCTTAGGCATCACGGTATTGTCGTTGCTGGCATACTTTGCTTTAAAAAGTGATCCCGGACCAAGAATGCCATCTCCTCTGTGTTTGCAGGCAGATGGAGTCTTACTACCACGGCGTTAGGACAGATGGTGGCGTTACAGGACCCAGCACCTGCAGAAGCCGGAAAGGAAATGACCGTTCCCTCAAGCTCGAGGTAAGTACGTGATGCTTCATTGCTGTTACTTATGTCCTACATCAAAGCTCGTGACACCAGTTAGGAGGGCTGTTATCAAAAAGACAAGAGAAAAGCTGACGAGGACATGGTGAGAAGGGAACTCGTGAGGGTATCCTCACTGTTGGTGGGATTGTAAAATCGGGGAGCCGCTATGGAAAACTGTTTGGAATTTACTGAAAAACAACAACAACAACAACAACAACAAAAAACCCAGAGCAGAAATGGAACCACCCCATGGTTCAGCAGTTCCTTTTCTGGGTATCCACATGCAAAAAGAAGCAAAATTGTAGCTCCTAAAAATACCTGCAATGTTCATTGGTAGCATTATTATAGTTTTTAAGATATGGAAATAACCTAAGTGCCCATCAACACGTGAATGGATAGTGAAGGCGCGGTACCTATATATAATAGGATATTATTCAACCTTGAAGAAGAGCAAACCCTGCCATGTTGAACTGGAGGACATTAGGCTCCGTGAAGTCAGTCAGACAGAAAGACAAAACACGGTTTGGTTTCACTCACGGTGTGATCTCACTTGCACGTGGGGTCTGAACAAGAACGTCTCGTGAGACGCAGGTTACAGGACCCACTATTTGTTGGATGCCCGTGTTTATAACTCTGTTCTCTGCACCGCTGTCCCAGCGTTAAGGGCCAGCGATCTGGCATCCCAAGCTAATGCCTCCCTAACATCCGTCGTTCTGTCTGCGCACGTTCCCACGCCCAGCC
This sequence comes from Mormoops blainvillei, assembly GCA_004026545.1. Lineage (NCBI taxonomy): Eukaryota > Metazoa > Chordata > Mammalia > Chiroptera > Mormoopidae > Mormoops > Mormoops blainvillei. The sequence goes on from PVJD01003185.1 coordinate 38,639, forward strand.
CCTCGCGCTCAAAGCCAGAGTCACCCTTCCGCGCTGTTCTGTTGTTCTTTGTCCTCCGGACACGTTGCCGCCCCTCCGCGGCGTTCCCCACTCGCTGCACACTCCGGGCTGCTGGAGGAGAGGGCGCTGTGCGGGTGATGACGCCTCTTAAGTTCCTGGAAGGCGGGGTTCCTCAGTCTCAGGACTGTTGCCCTGGGGGCTGGGTGTGGCAGGGGCCGTCCTGGGTGCTGGGGGATGTGTAGTGTGCCTGACCTCAGCCCACCAGCTGCCACCGACACAGCCCTTCCAGGGCACAGCCACCAAAAATGTCCTAGACATCATGAACGGACAGCCAGAGCTATGAGCCATACTCCCGACCGTCACAATAAGCTACCTCTGGTCGCGCTGGTCAGTAGTCATTGATGACTGCCCCAGCCTCTTGCAGAGAGTTTTCTAGAGCCGGGTGAGCCTCGGGGGACATTGCAACGGCCCGTGTATCGAGTGAACTCCTCTGCAGCTCTGAGCTCTGAAGAGGCCATTTAGTGGCGGTGAATTAGTTATTGATCGGAAGGCACAGCAGATCGTGGGAACGCGCTCTCCAGCTCCTTTGACAGCGTTCTGGTACCCGGGGCTTTCTCCGGACTCTCTGTCATTACGAGTTTAATGTTCATTGAACTTAGTGCAATTCATTAGGCAAAGGCCTGCGTTTGGACAGAGGCAGGATCGATGATTTCGTTCCGGGGGATGGATTTATGATGAAGCGCTTATTTTCAGTGACGATGCTAAATGGACAGGTCCCTCAGATGTCCTCGGGAAGCCTGTACGGTTGCATGAGAAGTGTCCGTTTTTATAAGGAACTGTGAGCGGTAGATGCCAGCTGTCTTGATACTAGCAGGCAGCCATGGCTCTGCTACAAGCAGATATTTGTTGAAGAGTGAGCATTTAGTCATCGGGGACATTTTATTCTAGAGGTTTTGTTAGGCGTGAGCTAGAGAAGGGAGCCCGTCCCCAGCTGGAATACAGCGGACAGTTCTAATTTAGAGTGGCCACTGTCCCCGTGTAATGAGAATTAATTAATGTATGCTTACCCCAGGATATGTTTTCACGGCTTTTAGAAAAAGGGGAGGGAGAAACATTGACGTGAGAGAGAAACATCGATCGGTTGCCCCCGTACGTGCCCAGACCGGGCCGGGAGGTAGCCGATTTTCCTTTGGGCGTGGTCGCGCTGGGGTTCCCATTTAGAAACAAAAGCACCCATCGAAGTGGGGAGTCAGCCGGGCATTCACAGCTGCGTCCTGGTGTTCTTCTGTGGAGCAGAAACGGTTTCTCAGAACAGCAGAATCAGACACAGCCACTCTAAAACCGCAGCGGTCATGGGAAAAGACTGCCGCGTGATCATGTCCGAACACTCACAAAAACACAAACTTTCTTCCGCCCACAGAAAGGACCCAGCCTTCTGCTTTCCTGGCGAGTGCGAGTAGTGACCGGTGCTGCTTTGCTCATGATACTTTCGACCGCACTTCCCGCCCCTAGACAAGATCGATGAGGTGCCCCTTGATGGCTTGACCTCTGCTTTTTGTCAGCCTCCAGTGCAGCACAGAGCCCCACTTTCTTCCGGCCTCTCTCAAATCGCGGACTGCGCGTCTGCGTTATATTTTTCTAGAATCCTTTTCTAAAACCCAGGGGCCCCCAAGACATGTAGTCTCCCTGGTTGCAATGAATTGGGAAGTCCAACAGCTGCATTCCCGTTGGGTCTCGGACAGGAAGACGCTGGTATTGCCAGGGTTCTGTAGGACCCAGAACCTGGGGATTTAAAAAAAAAAAAGGTGATGTATACGGATCCTTTTTCCATTACCATGTGCCTGGGAGATTTTAAAGACAATGTCCTCTGGCCCCTGAAAATGAGAAAAACAGAGGTCCCTGGCCATTGGCTTGTCAGTGTGGCTTAGGGTGGCACGGAGGGTCTGGGCATTTGTGACCCGTCTAGGCTTACGTTCAGGTCCTTGTAGGAAAGGGGAAGTTAGATGGAGTCCTTCCCTGTCTTTTCATTATTTACATGATTTTACCATACATAATGGTAGGAATTAGCTACATAAGAAACAAGTTTTGTTTTCTTGTGAACATTATGAAAAGAAACATTAAACATAATTAAAAGCAGTAATTGCTCGGTGGCATTCTCCTAGGTACAAACAAATAAATCCTCTGCGTCCTGTTTCCAAAAGATGTATAAGAAAACACAGTAGAAGCCACGTGGGAGGTTTATCTGAAAAGGAGCGTAAATTAGAAGTTAGATTACGTACGACGTTGAAGGAAAAGTGTCAGGAAGTGAACCTGGGGCGTCAGACTGGCCTCTCGAGAGGTAATTGTATAATGCTCTCAACGAGTCGTTCGGAGTGAGCGTTTTGCTGCAGTCCTTGGAAACATTCTCCTTGCGCTACGTATTTGGAAAAATAACAAAGCTGCCGTCGACAGCCTTTTAGAGTGGAAAGCAGTGTAAGTGCTCCCTCCTATTGCAGATTGCAAACTGAGGCCCGGACGGGTCTCGGAGGCAATATTACCAATTCTGTTTCACGGATCTTCCCAGCTCACTGGCGTGCAAAAATTTCCGCGAAAAGATGTGGTTCCTAATTCACACAGACCTTTTCCTCCGTTGGCCCGCCGCGTGCAAACATGTGATGTAGTCTTCCTTGTGACTTTACGACATGGTTGGATGGCCTAGACTGGGTTTCCTCCACCTTGGCACTGTTGGTTTAGGGCTGATCATTCCTTGTGGGGTCCTGTCCTGTGCCCGGTAGGGCATTGACCAGCATGTCTGGTTTCTAGCCTCTTAAGTGCCCGTCGTACTCCGCCAGCACCCCGCTCCGGGGCGGGGGTAGGGAGGAGTCCGCCCACCCCTGGTCCACACTGTCTAGACAGCCCCTCCATGAGGTAACTGACTGCAGCCTTGCAGGCACGGGCCCCAGGGCTCCGGCTCCCTGAGGGCTTGCAGAAACAGGGAGAGTCTCCCTGTCGGGGGCTCGTTGGGTTTTCATGGGTTTTCTTCAGGTTGGTTCTTGTAAAGGGGCCTTTTCTGGTCTCACCACCCCCTGCACCCCCATGGTTCTCAGCACGTGGAGGCCAGCGTGGAGGAGATGACCGTCAGAGTTGCAGGGAACACAGAGGCGGGGAGGTCGGTGCACACACGGTGGCCGAGTCGGGGTTCAGACAGCTCCCTGCGGCGTCAGGGCGCCGTTGTCAGAGCCGTGCCATCCAGAGCGGGCCCACCCAGGCTCAGATCCTAGTGCTCGCTGCACGGGGGCTTGGCGCACTACTGAACAACCCGCCTGGGCGGTTCTGCTTGTCTCTGTAAAAAGCGCTGACAGCATCAGCACCCACTGCATGGCGTAGCTGCCGTGCAGGTTCCCCGATGTGGCACCTGCGAAGGGCTTGGTACCTGGCACCGGAGAAGTGCCATGGAAGTGTTTGTTAAATTAGAAAAAAACGTTTCCAAAGAATTGGCAGAAGCCCAATAGAACGTAACGGGAAGATGTCAGATTTGCTGGGGAGTTTAAAGACAGAACGTGCATCCCCTGCCGGCGTGGCTCAGTGGGTTGAGCGTCATCCCGCAAAGCGATAGGTCACAGGTTCGATTCCCAGGCAGGGCACATGCCTAGGTTGTGGGTTCGGTCCGCAGTCAGGGCATGTGTGAGAGGCAACCGATAGATGTTTCTCTCTCGCATCGATGTTTCTGTTCCTTTCTATATCCCTCCCTTCCCTTCTCCCTAAAAATAAACAAGATCTTAAGGGGGTAGGTGGGTTAATAGAGAAGTCCCCGAGGAATGTAATTATGTTTTGAACTTGACTATGCAGCCGCTCATGCGGCACCTCGAGTGGTCTGTCACCTTGTCCCACTTGCTCTGCCTGTGTCAGGCCACTTCTGCAGGGCGTGGGCTCAACTTTAAAGTCTGCCGCTGCCGAACTGAGGGCTGTCAGGCCGCAGGTGTTGCCAAGGGAGCCGGAGTGTCCCAGTGGTTTTGGAGATGTGTTGACTGGGCTGGGGCTTTTAGTCTGAAGAGTGTTTAGCAGGGCGGGTGACAGATGTCCACCATCTCTCACGGGCTGACTTGGGCAGTGAGATGTCCTTCTTACGGCTTCAGAAGGCACCGCTGGGACTTCTGCTTGAAGGCTACACGCATGCCGCTCTCTGGATCTCAGGGGGGGCACTTTCTAATAAGCAGAACACCTGCCCATAGAAAGGGACGCGTCGTGGGGCGCACTGCGTGTGCAGCTGTGTGTCACGTGCATGAAAAGATGGAGCCTCCACCGAGTCCCGTTTGGATTGCGATGTTGGACCAGGGACTTGTTAAGCTCTCTCCCAAGACAAAGATTCAAGTGACCTATCAGGCTAAATTAAAAGGTAAGACTTTTATGAGCTGATCGATATGTCAGAGGAAAATGAATTGTTTCTAATGTAACAACACAGCCCATTGGCCCACCCTAAGCTCTTTCTGCATTTACTACGGAGCCATCATTCCACACTTCACACAGTCGTCTTAGCATCGTTGCCTTGGATGTAGCAAGTTCCGGCGCTGTGTGCTGGCTTCTCGCTGTGAGGGCCGGCGATAACACTTCTTATTCTCCTCCTTGGGGCTGCTTGCTCATATTTCCGATACAGTCCTGTGTCCGTTATCTAGGGCTCCCTAACCAATTAGCGCCACCCCAGCCGCGGAGGAAGTCACATGCATGATGACTTCTTCCTGGCAGGCCTAACCGAATTTTAACAACCTGTCGTTTCTTACAAAGTAGTTCTGAGGTGCGGCTATGAGACCTGCCATTACAGCAAGTTCCCAGAAAATGCCACAGAGGAAGGCGGAAGGTGGCCCGGAGCTGGGAACGCGGGTGGCTGAGGAGAAGGCCGGGGAGGCTTCTGAGCGCGGCCCGCCTTGTGGCAGGGGTCGGTCTGTGCAGGGCGCCTGCAGAACCCAACTGCATTTCTCTCCGGCTTCTGTTCTGAGTCTCTGTTTCCCACTCCCAGTGACCCCGCAGCTCTTCCGTGGAGCAGACTTGCATCCGGGTGTTACAACCTGGTCGCAAAACCGCACTCTCTCACCCGGGCGAAAGAGTCCTTCCCACCCTAGCTGGGCGTTGACGAGGCCCAGCGCTGTGGGGAGCAGGGAGCCCACCTCTCCTTCATGACTGGATGCCCGCCTCTGCTTCCGCTCAGCCTGTCACCATCTGCTCAGTCTTCATCACGTCATCATCCCAGCCTCTCCCCTCCCGGTGCTGGGCCCCCCACCCCGTCCCGCTCTCTCCTCACACCCCTCACTCTGTGCTGCCGCATCAACACCCTCATGGCTCTTAGGACAAACGCAACACCTGTCTCCTGGGACTCCCTTTCTTGGCTTTCATCCGCAGGTGCCATTGTCCCCTGGATCTTAATGATTTCTCCTCCTTGGTCCCCCAACGTCTCTCGTGACAGCTAATCTCTCTAGCATGAGAGGTAAATTTTGTTCTTGGCAACCCGAACATTTCTTTATTCTGTTCTTACCCTGTGCTGGATTGACGGCGTAGGGTTTTAGTTGTGCTTTAAGATCAGAACTTGGAAGCATGAGTCATGGCGTTCGCCCGCCAGATGAGATCATCGTTCCTAGAGGCTCTCAGTGACGTGCGGGCGGAAGACCGCGTTGCTTGCTCTCTTCCGTTCTCCGCCAGCCCCTGCAGTTGGAGGCAGTTTTTCTTTCAATTCTAGGAAACGTCAAAAAAAAAAAAAAAAGACTTTTTTGCACAACTCCTCTTCTTCTGTCTCTGTTATGTGTTAGGAATTCCATTAGTCCGGGTCACCTCTGGATTCATCTTGTCACTTTGGCGATCGACGTTTGCCAACGTTCTCTTGTTTTCTGATTTTTAAAAACGGTTTCTTTTTCTTATTAGAAGGATTTTGATTTTTGCCTTGAATGGAATGTCTTCTTAAATGGGCCTGAGCATGTTCATTTGATTTTTTTCCTCTTCAGTGCCCCCCTTCGGGCCTTTATCTCCATTTCTGCTGTGCCCAGTGCTTCTCTTTATCTTACTCCTTCCCTGGCGCGACCCAGGCTTCCTCCAGTGCCACCCTCCCCTGCTGCAGCTCTGATGCCGCGGAGAGGAGGCGGGAGGCCCTGTGCGCGTGCAAAGGACTTGCTGGCAGGCCTCCGTTTGGGTTGGCAGGGGTTCCAGCGAGAGCGCTTGGATACTCATCTGAACCGATAGACGTCTTTGCTCAGCTCGTCGGAGGAGAACTCTGTCTCCCCGTAGGAATGGACGTGCTTGGCTGCATCTTTCCTGCCTGCAGTGTGTACATACGAGCGTGTGTGCAGAAGCGCGTGCAGGTGTGCACACGTGTGCACCTGTATCTGTGTATGTTGGGGTGTGTGTGTGTACATATGCAGGTCTGTGTGTGCCTGGCCTCCCATTGGCCTGAAGACCTTTACTGTGTCCCACCACGTCCACTTTTCCCTCCTTTGGGTCCTGGATCTGCTGTTGCCTGTAGCATCCTGTTGGGACCCCCTTTGGCGCTGTGACATAGGGCTCACCCGTCACCTGCCTCCGCGTGCTGTGACGTAGGGCTCACCTGTCACCTGCCTCATCGTGCTGTGATGGGGGGCTCACCTGTCACCTGCCTCATCGTGCTGTGATGGGGGACTCACCTGTCACCTGCCTCCTCGTGCTATGACGTAGGGCTCACTTGTCACCTGCCTCCTCGTGCTGTGACGGAGGGCTCACCTGTCACCTGCATTATCGTGCCCTCCACCAGCATTCCGGGCTACAGCCTGCTCAGCTCAGCGGTGCGACTAAATACTCCTTTGTTGGCTCTCCATCTTCAGAGCCGTGGTTCTTACCTGGGGTGCTGGTGCCCCTAAAGGATACGGGACAGTGTCCAGGGAGATCTGGGGCTGTCATGACTGGGGGCGAGGGGAGGCCGCTCCTGGCGTCGAGAGGGCAGAGGTCAGGGACGCTGCTTAGCCTCCGGCAGTGCGCAGGGCACCCCGCAGCACACGGAGCCGTGCAGCCCCGACGGCAGTGGCGCTGTGCGGGAGAAGCCTGTGTCTGCCATCTGTTGCAGCTGTCACGGGTTTGTTATTTTAATCACTCATTTGCCATCCATCGGAAAAGTCTTAAGAGGGAAACCATATAAAATACGTGCCAAGTCTCCACTCCTCGACGGGAAGCCTGTGAGCTGTAATGACTAGTGATTCCTGTTTATATTTTTAAAAAGAACCACCGAGTGCCCTAAGGTTACAGATAATCTAATAGCTCTGCCTGAAAGACATTTACGGCGCCCGTTGGGACTTTATAAGCCCCTTATTTTCGGTCTCGTTCCCACTGTGGCTCACGTTATCGGGCGAGGCGTGCTGTGAATGCCGGCCTGGAAAACTCCCGCGCCGAATGTGACAGATGGAAACGCACTTGACATACGTTACAGCCATATCACCTGAGAAGAAATATGTTTGCCAAAATGGATACTTATTCCGAACAGTTTCGCCTATCTTTTTCTCTGTGTTTCCTAAAAGAAATGGGGACATTATCTCAAAGCGTGTGCACTTAGAGACATTCGGCCCACGGTTCCCCCCTTGTTGGTTTTACCACCCAGATATTCTTCATTCCGCGCGAGTCCATGGAGGAAAGCGCAGCCCGGCACCTTCCATGCGACCTTGCGCTGTGTGCGCGCTCAGCGCCCCAAACGGAGGGACGGGCGAGCGGAGCGGGGTTCCGACACCTTCCTCGTCGGAGCGGCCGGCGCGGAGGCTCCCTCCGAGGTGTCAGCCGTTCGGAACATCTGCTTCGTGTTTCTCCGGCATTTGGCAAGATAACATGATAAGAAGGCAGGACAACAAGAAAAACCTGCAGCAATAAAAATGTCCTAAAAAGACACTTAGTGCTATTTATTGTTTCACAGAACGTGGCTGCAGGCAGGACGGAAGGTTAAAAGGAGGAAAGGCCACAGTGGGACGGGGGCGGGGTGGACTCCCTGCTGGTGGAATTGGGCTTTGTGCCTTCGAAGACCTGGAGACCCCAAGGGAGGGCGCACAGGCCACGGGGGCGTTTCCTCCGGCAGGGAGTGAGTCCTGTTGCCCTTCCCAGAAGCAAGGCCGAGGCCCCAGCCTGCTAGCTCTGGTCCTCGTTGTCGCGTGAATCGAGGTGCATTGACCCAAGGTCACCACCAGGAGGCGGTAAAGGCGGTACTCACTCTGATTGAAGATCTCCCCACCAACAGGCAGACATCATCATTAGTGTTATTTCTCTCATCTTCATCGGAGATAAGATTGACATCTAACGTCACGTGAATGGTATCCTTTCAAGAGTGCCACCGGGGGAGGACATCCCGGTGGTATCAGCAGGAGCTGGGGCTCCGTAGCGCACTGCTGCCCGAGACCGTGCTGCAGGTCCCACGCGAAAGTCTCCCTCTGTCCTTCGTCGGACCTGCACGGCAGACAGCAAGGATGGCATCGTCATCGCTGGAGGCCGGGGCCCGTGGCGACCAGCTCCACAGCCCGTCAGAATCACAGGACTTTGTGTCCACAGGGGGACACGACCTAGGCCCTCTCCCGACATAGACCAGGGAGCCGGAGCCCGGGCGGGAAGGGAGGACCCGCGGACGCTGGGTGAGGCTCAGCGGGTGCTCTTGGAAGTCCCCGAGAGCGTTCCCTTGACTGTGCTCACACCTGGGTGTCCCTCACCTCCTTCGTTCAGCTCTTGGCAGGTCCCTCAAACGGCACCTCTCTCCTGCGGCACCTGGACCCCGACCCCAGCCGCCCCAGTGTCGGTCTCGTCGGCTCTGGGACGGGACAGTGTCGTCAGAGGGCCTGGCCTGCCTGGATACAGGTGCGGAGACGCTGAGTCCCGGCAGAGGGGGCCTGTCTGGGCAGGTGGGAGCGAGTCCGGGGTGACGTCGTCCCGCAGCGCTGCACAGACAGCGGCCGGCAGGTGGGCGCCTCGCAAGCTATGATGAAGAGGGGATCTTCACACAGCGGGTGTCTAAAAATGCGACTGCCAAGTGTCAGCTGTTTAAATCCCCAGGTGGTAAGTGACATCATTGTGCTCACATGACAAGGGCACCGAAGCCCCTAAGAGAGGTGGTCTCCCTTGACCCATGTTGTACAGCTGGTGAATCGTAGAGCGGGGGCGGGGCGGGGCGGGGTGGAGTTTCAATTGCTTTTAAATATCACGCTGCCCCCTTGCTCTGTAGCATGAAGCTGTCCACCAGAAAATGGCTAATACTGATTGAGTGTAGTCTTAAAAATAGGAATAGAAACTAGGGAATCATAGGGCAGAAAGGAAGTTTCAGGGTGACAACAAAGAAGGATAAATTTCTCTGTGAGAAACGAGTTCATCGTCTGTGGGTAGTTCCCGAGCCCCTGTTATGCAACAGCTTTGCAAGGAGGACGGGACCTTGACCTCGTAAAAGCAAAAGCTTCTCTGGGGCAAGGGTCTGTTGTCGGCCCACTGGGACTTCGCTCGGGAGGCACGCCCACATTCCTCCACCGGTTCTCAGCCTCGGGGTCCCCAGAGACCGATTTCCCCGAGGACCCCTTTACTGGAAGTGAGGAGGTGAGGTCGGTGCACGAAAGCCCCACGGCGTGACTCTGGGGAATTGAGTTTCATCAAATTCTCTGTTTCCTGTCCAGTCCCACGTGAGGACGTTCTGGGAATGGCATTAGTGGCGGCTGTGAGTGTGACGGGGTTCGCACATGCTGAGCTTCGGCTGAACGCAGGGCTGGGCAGGCCGCCGGGCTGTGCACCCTGGGACCGGGAGTTTCCGCAGGAGCTGGAAGGAGTTCCTAGCGTGGCCCTGTGAGCCCCGACGGGGTGACGCGTGGTCTACCCGAGGAGACTTCCTGGGAGGAAAGCCGGTGCTTGAGCGTGTGTGCGTGAACACGTGTGGGCGTGAAAAGAGCCCATTCATTCTCCAGCTGTCTGTCACGTGATATTTGAGAAATTTGGGTGTAAACTGGATGTCAGTGGATGGCCTTGAAGGGAAGGCTTCATCCGCCAGAACGCCCTGGAAGATGTCAGTGATGTAAAACTCAGTGAATATAGTGCTTTGAAATTATGCTTTCTTAACTTCAATGACCTGTCGTCGAACGATGTCTCCCGTAGCAGAGCCACAGGAGAAGACAGCTTCTGTTACGGCGTAGCTGAGCTCCCAGAGCACCTGTCAGATTGGACACTACTTGAGCATGGGCGTGTGTGGGAGGGAAGGAAGACGCCTCCCCAGAATGGCAGACGGAGAAATCCGAAACTCGTCAGCCGTGACCTTGGGCAGCCTTCACATACGTCAGCCCGCAGACGATTTCTTCACATTTCGCCCTTCGTATTAACTTCTTAGTGTAGCGCATCCTTATCCACTTTCCATTATATCAGCCTTTATTTATCTGTAAGGACATTTCCACGTAAATTTTGTTTCAGCCGAGGATGGTAAAAAAGAACCTTGAATGAAATGGATTCTGTGTGAGTTAGAGCCCCGACGCGACGTACTAGAACCAATTTTTCTTTGCTACAGAAGGTCGAGTAGGAAGTGCAGGACTTTAAAAACCATGATAACTTTCTCGGGCTAAGAAAGGTAGTAAATCTAGTGCAAATGACGGGGGAGGTACTGGGCCAGCAGCAGTGGCAGGTCCAAAAAAGGATGACGCAGTCACTCCTGTGACTCGGGCTGGCACTCAACCCACTGAGCTACACTGGCCAGGGCAGGGCCTAACATACTGATGCCCAATAAATCTAGTTGTACCCAAGAAATTTCCAGTCAGGAAAAATCACTTTGGAGCAGAGACAGGATGTGGCTGGAAGGCTGGAAGAAGATACAAGGACTTGAAGGAGGTATCCCCATCGTAGCCTGGTTGAAGAGGGGGACGAGGACATCCCGGGCGAGGAACATGGCGGGAGGCCAGGACCCAGGCCAGGAATGGCCCGAGTGCCCAACATGAAGCATGACATCGGAAAGTTTCTTCAAGGCTGTTTTCTGGAAGCTCACAAGAAATGTGGCCAAGAACAGGAGAATGGAGTAGAGGACAGAGGGACTGTCTCGAAGCGTATCAGCTCTCTAGTGCTGCGTAACAAATATCCCTCCATCCCCACCCCCCACCCTGCCCCAGGGTAGGGGCTTCACCCCAAGCTCTGTGTGTCAGGAACCGTGGACGACTTAGCTGGCGCCTTTGCTTTGGGCTTGCTGACCGGCTGTAGTCGTGGCGTTGTCCAGGCTACAGTCATTGACATCAGTCCCCGCAGGATGGACTGGGGAAGGGTCTGCTCCAAGGCCAGTCACGTGGAGGTGGAAGGATCCCTTTCCTTGTGAGCCTATAGGATGGAGGCCTGTGTTCCTTGCTGGTGGTTGTCCAGGGCTGCACCTGTTTCGTTGCCACGTGGGCGTCTCCACAGGGCAGCTGACAACTGTTTCCCGGGAGTGAGCAGACGAGAAGGTCCGGAGAGATTGCAGGCAGGCTGGAAGCCACAGTTTGCTTTTTGTAACAGCTTTATCGAGGGGTAATTTATGTATCACGCAGTTCACCATTTAATCTGTGCAGTTTGAAGCTTGTAGTCTTATGTGCAGAGCAGTGCAGCATCATCACGGCGGTCAGGTTCAGGGCATTCGCGTCCCTCTCCATAGAAACCACACGCGCCACAGCCGCCGCTCGCCACTCTGCCGTCTCCCAAACACTGGAGCCAGTTCGCCTTTGGCACAGAATCTCTGGTCGTCTGTTTTCGTCTCTACCAGCCACAGACCTTTCTAACCTAGCCTTGAAAGTGCCATCCCATCACTGCCGCCAAATTTGATTTTTTAAAAAAATTCTCTCCCAAGGACATGTTTATTGATTTGAGAGAGAGAGAGACAGATATCCATGTGAGAAAGAAACATTGACCGGTTTGGACCGGTTGCCTCCTGAACATGCCCCTACCGGGATCAAACCCGCAACCTTTTGGCGTAAGGGACGACTCTCCAACCCACTGGCCCACCCGTCCAGGGCCAAATTCAATTTCTTAGACCTGGGTCCCTGGGTCTCACCACAATGGTGAAAGGATTCCACGGGCTTCATCGTCTGGGGCTCACAGGAGTGTCTTGTGAGCCAGGCCACCTGGAAGCCGATGGGGCGGACAGAGGAAGGGCGAGACTCTCCCGTAGGCATCCCCCACCTCGTCTGACTTCCCCCTCTCGGGGGTGGCGTGCTGTGGTTGGCCTGTGTGACCCTGGGCTTGCCGGGCCCCCAGAACGGAGCTCAGCAGACCGGAGGTCTGTGCAGGTCTTGTGTCCAGACAGATGTCACCAGGATTGTTAGTTTTTTTCAGTATGCAGGTGGCACATTACCTGGGACAGCCAGAGGCTGGGGTGACTGCGCTTCTCCCTGCGACTTTCCAGGCTCCAGCTGCATGAGATTCCCTGTGACACTCTTGCCCCCTCTTAGTCAGAATGCCCCCCGACATCCCGGAGGCTCAGAGCCAAGAAATTGCTCACCTCCCTGGTCGAGCCCTTTCCACACACACTGGATGGTGGGACCCTTTCCCCAGCCTATACCGTCCGTTAACGCTGACGAACACACGTGACACACAGAATATTCTTTGAGGGCTCCGAAGGCATTGTGGGTCTCTGTAGACTCTTGTCAACTCCCTGGTGACCGTTGTTCCTCGGGTGCGTTGCGTGAGTAGAGCTGCTAGCGTCCGTCAGAAGGAAGAGCTTACGCCGGCGATTCCCCAGCTGGTGCTCGCTGCCCAGGTGGGGCTGCGAACCAGTGTGGGGGAGTTTGCTTGGATCTCTGTTAATATTATTGGGTTAAGGACCAATCGTAAGCAGCACAGCATGTGATACTGACGCTCACGGGTGAAGTGTGTAGTGAGGGTGTCGAGTCTTCAGTCCTGCATTTATTTCATGGGCCAGCCTTCCCAAGCCGGCAGTCCACGAACGTTGCAAAATACTGGTTTTCATATCGAGCGGGTCGATGCTGATTCGCCACCCAGGGGGCATCGTAGAAGGCACTGCCAATACATCTCTGGTGTCCGTGAACCGCTGTCGAGAACGCCGCGGGGCTTGGCTTAGAACCAGACCTCCGTGTTTCCTGCCTGGATACGTGACTGTTGGAGGAAAGGGGCGGTTTGGTGGGCAGACCGCTAAGAGGGTCCCAGAGGTTCTGAGGCCCTGGTGGGGCTGCACCCTGTGAAGTCCCCTGTCTCTGAGCAGGGGCGGAGCCTTTGATATGATGGCCTATCATTTCCCCAGTTCCACCGGTCACTTGGCCGTGAGCGAGTCGAAAGTTGGGATGCGTTCGGTGCTGTGGCCCAGGTGAGCGGGCATCTGCCAGGGCATCTTGGAACGCTTTTGCTTCTCTGATGAAAAGAGAGAGTCTCCACGGAGTGCCCCCCGCCCCCCACTCTTTCTGTGCGGGCACTGCGTGAGACACAACCTCTCTGACCGGGAGGCCCCCTCCCTGAGGGGCATAGAGCGGGTGCTGAGGGGAGAGGGGCAGGTGCTGAGAGAACGCGGATCCCTGTGGGCACCGGTGAGCCCCGTCACCAGCTCTTGGCCACCCACCTGCTGGCTGCTTATTATGTGGAAAAAATAAACCCCCATTGTTCAAGCTGTCGTTTTTGTCCTCGCCACATTTCCTCGTTCCCACGCCGGCCTCGAGGCACTTCTGTACCTGTAATGTCTCCTACTCGGGGGAAAGCGTTGGTGGTTGTTAAATCTCGGGAAATAATGAATAACACCAACAAAACAAACAAACAAAAAACCAACCAAAAGTCATCTAAGATTCAGCAGGGCCAGAAAATCAGACAGGATAGGTGATGTTCGGAAAATGTAGTATTCAGGGACTCACACGTTGTTTTTAAAAACATGAAGAGCGAGATTAGTTTTCCTGAACACAGCTGCTCATACCTGACTTTTGATCAAATCTCTAGTGATTTGTTTGGTGGGGTAAAACAAATCGCTCTGATTTGTGTATTGATATAAAACATCACGATTGCTTGGGAATGTGCCCCTGTAATGGAATTTGATGATATGCAAATGAAATTCCGTCACAATAACCGTAAGGGGATGAATAAAGCTGTCTGTGCTCCTGGACTTCGAGAAGTACAATCAGTCACGATTAACGTCATTTTCAGTGACGTCCGCGCAAAAGAACTCTAGAATACCATGTTCCAGGATGATTTCACGGTCAGCTTCGCGGCTGCTGGATCTTGCAGAGAGAAACGAGGGAGATGAAACAGAAATCTCACGGTCAGTATTTTAGACCCTTTTGCCGCCGAATGATGCAACTGTAGAGCGATCGATGGAAAGAGATAAACGCGATGAAATAAATACGAGGGTCAACACAAGGAAGAGCAGAAAGATACCGGCGGTATGTTTCGCGGGGGTCTGTCACCCAGAGTGATACAACAAGCTGTCATTGTGTGAAAGACAACACGGGGGGCAGAAAGACATAAAAACCCAGCACTTTATTTGGTTTCGATGAGTCTGGGCAACTGTCTTCATTTCGTCCATAAATATTCACAGCGTGCCTGCTCTCGGAAGGCATCGCCGTACGCATCAGAGACGCAGAGAGGAGAGACTCCGTCGTTGCTCCGAAAGTGTCTGCAGTCCATTGAACGACTCGGGGACCCGCGCAGGCTGTCAGCGGAGGGTGGCGGGGGGGGACCAGGAGCGAACAAGGTGCAGATGGGTGCAGAGCTGCAGGAGAGCGCACCCGGCCTCCGGCGTCAAAGACAGCGACGGTGGGAGTTGAAGCCGGGTGGGATCCTGGGAAACGAGGAGGGATTTGCGCCACGGGAATGGGAAGGGGCAAGGCTGTCGGGGCGTAGGGAAGGGCTCGTGGAGAAGCACCAAGGAGCGCGGTGCCTTCGGGAAATTGTAAGTAGCTCAGAACATCTGGGGGAGGGGGCTGGTGGGTAGGTCCCAGCAGATGCCCTGGGAAAAGCAAAGGGGCAATTAATGAAGGAAGTTGCAAGTAAGTGATGGTTGCTCATTGGCGGTTTGAGGCTGGGAGAGTGCATGATCGGACAGATGTTTCGGATGCTAGGCCAAAATCATCTAAACTGGGATTCTAGACCAAAATCTGAGGCACACTAGGAGTGGAAGGCAAGACTCGGCTGGTGTCGGTACCGTGTGGCCGGAGACGAGTGGATGGGATCGGGAGATTTGCCAAATAACTGGATGAGGACTAAGGGATGACAGGGGCTTACTCAGCACGCTCGTTTTTCAAGTTCGTTTTTGGGCACACTCAGTTTGACGTGAACGAGGCCACCTTGCAGGTGCACTTACCCCCGTCCTGTTCCCCAAGAACTCGGGATGGGATATCTATTGAGATCAATCAACATCTCAAATGGATGAGCCCGTTGTAGAAAGAGCCCAGAGTGAGAAGGCAAGGTGCCAGAGGTGGCGTTGTCCATGTCGCCAGCATCACGGGACGGCTGAAGGCCGAAGAGGTCCTCCAGTGGAGCGAGGAGGAGTGCCGGACACCAAGGGACCACGCTGCGGGGATTTCAGGACGCGAGCAGAGCAGAGCGGGAGGGAGGGGTGGATGGATCCGCGCGGTCCCCGTCGGCCCTGGCAGCCACACGTGCATGGGAAATTGGGGGTGGAAGTCGCTGTGAAGATTGTAACTTCAGTGTAACGTGAGTTCATTTTTTTGGTCGCGAATCCAAAATTTCACCTTAGGTTATCATTCTTTCTGATGGGTAACGGCATTTTGGGCGAGGTGAACAGGGGCGCACGCGGGCCGATCCGAACACGTGCTAGGAGTGCCGAGATGGCTCGCACGCTGCTTCTCTCTGTCCCACAAGGGTTTTTTTTTTCAGGGGCAGTTGGCATGCTATTACATTTACGCTTTGTAAGAGTGCGGTTGATGACTTTCTTAAAGTAAATTTGCCGAGCGGTGAAGCCATCTCTACAATTCTGTTCAAAGGAGTCCCGTCACCCTAAAACAGCCCCTCCTGCCACTTGACGGTGAAATCCTCATTCCCCCCGGCTCAGCCTTCCTGCCGCTGTGCACGTGCCGGTTCTGGGCATCTCATACGGGCGGAATCGCAGACAAGGTGCGCTTGGGTGACTGGCTCCTTTCGCTGGTCCTGATGTTTAAAGCTTTGCCCTTGTGGTACCAAGTCTCAGCCCTTCCTTCCTAGTTACCGAGCTTGGACAGGGCGCTGGCCGCTTGGGATGCAGGGCTGGGCTTCACCGCTGTGGGGCTACGCCGCTGGGATGTGCGCCCCAGCTCTCTGCTCCCCCATCCGCGCTTGGGGCAACCTGCCCGAGTCCCTTCCTGTCTATCTGCCCTCCCTGTGTTTCTTTGGTCTTGGAAGGCAGGGGCCTGACCCCCTTGGTTGAGTTGTGGGAGGGGAAATGCTATGCTCAAGTTTACTGAGCACAAGGGTGTGCCTGCGGGGAACCGGGCTGATTTACCTTCGTTAGCGCCGCAGACTCTCGCTTCACGGCAAACGAACCGAAGCTCAGACAGTTCATGTATACAGCCCACGCCAGAGCTGACGGCTGTGGACAGCCGAGATTTGGACCCCTGCTTCCCAAGCCTGTGCTTCTCCTCATCACTGTGGTGTTCCCCTCCGACTTATCTCCACGAGAGTGTGCCCCAGAAGGGGGGATGGCGTGCGCGGGGAGGTTTACAGCACGTCACGCCGTGTGTTAATTTTGCACAGTAATATGAAATTCCGGAAAACAGAGAGCTCCCCCGCACCCAACTTGGAGAGTTAGAGACAGATCCATGAAATGGGCGTTTTTTCACTTAGACCTTTAAGGGTGGGTTGACGCTTTTTCATCGGAGGCAGAACCAGTTAAGAGTCCAGAAGATTATGGGAGTTTTGAGTTCAAGTGTGCACATGTGGAGTTGAAGGAGACATGTCTGCGGAAGAGAGACACAGAAGCAGGAAAGGGCTCAGCCCCGCTCTCTGTTGCAGTCTTTTTAAAACAGTGCTATTTGAGCAGGGTGCTTCCCTGCATGCCGCGGATGTAAACAAGTCACCCTACCTTTCCTTCTCCCAAAAGGCCCGGGCGCCTTCTCTGCCTTGGAACCTCGCTGGTGCCCTTTAGGAATCTTTAACTCTGTGGGCTCTTGAGACCAGCAAGGGATGAGCGTTAAAGGGCGCCCCGCTGTTTGTCCACGGGAGTGCCCTTATCTGCATTCATTACGGTGCTGACCATGCGAAGCTAGCTCAGTGGGTCTCGCTCAGCACGAGCGCTCTGTGCTGAGGAAGATGGTTGCGGGTGTCGGCGAGGTTGGCTAGTCTTACACGCAGACACTTGGATTCGTGTCCGGGCTCTAGCATCACCCATCCTTGTGAGACCGAGATAGAATCGTATCTTCCCAAGCACTTGAGCGAGCCCATCGCGGCTGGCCCCCCACCGCTCGGCTCTCTGAGTATTCTTCGGAAGCTCTTTTTATGCTTTTTAATACATTTTGGTAACTTAGGAGTTGTGGCAAAATATTTAATTCCTGCATTTTAATATGGGACGTGTGGTGTTTCCTGTTTCTTTCTTTCAACGCATTCGAGTACTCTCATTTTCGGAAGTTTAGCACGCTACCACATCGGCATTCCCGGCACACACGTCCTCGGGAGTGTTTATGGGAAATTCATCAGCACCGTCTTCCTGCACCTTTCCTGGCTCTGAGGGATCTAGATGCTTACCTTCTGGAAAACAATGGAAACGCTGGGTGGCATGTGACTTAACAAAGATGACACTGAGTCGACCACTCTGTCCCACCCGTACCAGGAGGGTTAGTGATGCCAGGGGGCAATGCCAGCCTGTCCCGCCTGGTTCTCACTTTTACAGTATTTTAATCACTAACACTTGAAGACCGTCGTAGGATATAGACCGGAGGGGCAGGCACCTGGAGGCAGCCGGCGGCCGGGGCAGGGGAAGCCAGCAGAGCCCTAACGTTGACCTTGTGCCCGGTGACCGAGTGAGATAGAGAGAGAGGGGTCAGGACTACCAACGGCGTTTGTATATTTCTGACCTTTCCGTGTAATTTAACATTCAACTGGGCCGATTCACATGACAACGTCAGTGTACACCAAGAACTCTTTGGGGGCGTACCACATAGGTTCTTCTCACTAACGAATCTTGAATCATTACATCATGGTTATCACAGCCACATGAGTCTCTGCAAGATTTATGTCCTCGTTTGATGTTCATTGATCCCAAATCAGGCACTGTAGATTTAGAGTTTTCAAAACTCGTAGCCGAGTGTCGGTGGGAGCCGCGGCTCTGCCGGTTTCTTTGCTTAATTACCAAGTACCCCCGGCAGGCACGGCGGGCGGGCGGCAGTCTCCTTAGCTCGTCCGGACCTTGGCTGTTGCTTGCACTGTTTATCCAGAGCTGGTGGGCTAGGACACCTCCGTGTGTGGAAGTCCTTTTTACACCTGGAGTCATTCCACTGCATGACCTCGCCAGACGAGGCATGCCGTGCGCCCCAGCCGGGAAGGCTGCCTGAGTGGCGGTGTCCCAGCGGGGCGGATGGGCTCCGTGCTGGTGTAACAGGGAGGTGGTCTTCGGAAAATTAGCCCAACTCAGTGAGAGAAGTGGGAGTTCATGCCTGGGAAGTTCTGAGGCCAGGAGGAGAGTCTGGAAGAAATGGGAGTTAGGAGAAAAGCCAAGAAACTTTGCCCACGAGAACAGTTCAGGGGAATCATCGTCAAGGAGGCGTGGCGGGGGAAGGACTGCTACGGAGAGGCACGCGTGCTGCATTCTTTACACTGGAAGTTAGGTCACATCAGGCAGCCCATTTTAGCAGTGACAGTGTGCAGAGACCCAGAGGGGACCAGGGTGTTTGCTGTGTCCTTTATCCGTTGACCTGTCTGTGGGCGTTGGGTTGTTTTTCCTGGACAGTATCTTCCATTTTTATCTTGAAGAGCAAGATACAGTGAAGTAGTTATAGATACGACATTTCTGCAGGAAACCAGTCTCCATTCGGGGAAGAGCCCAACAACACCACAGTGTTAGGAGAGGCTGGAACTTGGGGGAAGCCAGTGATCGGGAGGGACGTTCCCCGTGTGTACTTTGGACCTGGGGACATTGCTAGAGGTCACCGTGGACTCGTTTGTGAGTCTATTGGGTGGGCTAAAGAGTCTGTTTAGTTCTTTCTGTAAAATAAAAGACACATGTTTCGTTTTCACCAGTGAGTGTATTGATTCAGATATTCTGAGTATGTTGTGTATCTGCCGCTGTTGGCTTTGAGGGGGCAGAGGCCGGGGGTGCTGCTAAACATCTTCCAGGGCATAAGTCCGCCCCATGGCAAAGGATTATTTGGCCAAAATGCCAAGAACACAAGCAACTTCACAAACCACTTTCAACACGTTCGATCAGTCACAACCCCTTCTCCATACACTGCACACGTCTTTTTTTTTCAGTTGCGTTTTTACCTTTCTTGAAATAATAAAGCATCATACACCAAAAATGCGTATTTTCTTCCATCTTCAATATTAAAATGGCTGCCCTCAAATTCACCAGTTTTGTCGTTTCTTTTAAATGCACTCGGATATGACAGCTGTCACCATACAGTGCAACAAAATTGTTTCGAATGAAGTTAAAGACGACTAAGTACTCCCAGAGCGTTCGTACGGAAGAAACTGAGCAAACTTTTTGGCCAGCCCGACAGAGGACTCATAAAGCCAAAGGCAAAACTAACTAGCATTTATTCATTAAAAAAAAAAAGGGTCAGAAGGAAGAGCGATCCTTTTCGAGGGTCACCACACGGTGTGAAAGGAAGCTAAGGAGGCAACAGAAGGAAAGCAAACACATGAAACCGTTTCTTCCCTCTGGTCCCACCTGCTGCCTCGTTCTTAGAATGTGTGGCTTTGCCTTTGCACATTACGTCAGCCCAGGATGGCTCCCCCAGAAGCGGCTCACGCCTCCATCCCCCCGGACTGAGCGCCACAGGGGCTGCACCCGAATG
Organism: Mormoops blainvillei; assembly: GCA_004026545.1. Classification (NCBI taxonomy): domain Eukaryota; kingdom Metazoa; phylum Chordata; class Mammalia; order Chiroptera; family Mormoopidae; genus Mormoops; species Mormoops blainvillei. The sequence goes on from PVJD01003185.1 coordinate 58,522, forward strand.
GGACGGTCAGCGTGAACGCCCCCACCCGGAGCCCGGAGAACGGCGCACCGTTAGAACTCAGTCGTGCGGAATTTTTGGACCACTCTCATCCCCGCCGGCTTTGGCCGGCAAGGTGAACCAAGAGCAAGAAAAATGCCTTTCAGTCTTTTGCCGAGAGAATAGGAATGAGGGATTCATGGACTTCGAGTCAGAAAGGACTTCAGAGGTTTCCACCTGGCCTCCCACCGGGGGGAGAGTTCTCTTCCACAGTCACCGTTGGCCACCCAGGCTTGGCTCCGTGTGCCAGCGTCCCACGGGGCCCGGGGTCCATGCCTTCATGGGTCGGCGCTGTGTTTGGCAGCCCCGGCCATTCGGAAGGTTTTCTCCACCCTCGCCATTTCGCCCTTTTTGCTCCAGTTTCCCTCTCTGAGCTGGAACCGTGAGCGCAGCCACACGTCATGCAGGGGAGGCATCAATTTTTACCTTGTTTAAACCACCAATAACCTAGGTCTCTTTGACAACACTCTGATCTATTGCATCTAAATACAAAGTCTAAGTAGAATTTTCTTTTTTTTTTGCGGCAGAAAACCCTTCGTAATTGGGCGAAGACAAATTCTGTGCACCCGTGACCGTGGTGAAGGCTAAGGGGCAATCCGTCTTGCTATGTGTGTACAGTTAATGGCCAGAGCGCACTGTAGAAACGTGCAAATCTCCCACCCAGGGATGGCTGTTGATAAGGTCCCCCATGCATGCCGTTCACCTTTGGAACAGGGAGAGGATTTACAGAGGCTTAGCACAGATGATCCGTTATTAAAGAAACCAACAGGAAGCGCTCCGGCATTGCCCGTGTCAGTAAATAGGTAACAAGTGTCCCTGGTGTAAACATGGCAGCAACCCATCCAGTCGGGGCGGTGTCTCAGAGCAGAGGGACTTCATTTCCCTAAGGGTACAATATACCTTTGCCCACCGGCGTTAGGTCTAGAGCAAGAGATTCATGAACTGTTCTGTCTCAATTGAGGGCAGTGTGAAAGGATGGCCAACTGTTGCCCAATTTGCAAGCCGATGTGGCATTCAAGAGAGCACCTACCGAGGCCCTGGGTGGGTGAGCTGCCAACTTCAGCATCGTCCGTGGCTCGAGCCATGTCCATGTGGGACATCTGCCAATGGGACAAGTCTGGGAGGACGATGCAGGGAACAGAAGAGGCAAATCGGGTGCCTTCCTGACCAAGAATGGGCTTGAAAGAAGAGGCTGTCCTCCGTCTTAGGAAGGCACCGTTCCTTGATGTAAAAGGTCCTGGTGGCAAAACAAAAGGCAGAGAAGTTATATTACTTGTCAGTTCGTGGAAGTTTCTCTGTGCTTCCCTCACAGCATGTGCTCTAGGGGAGCCAGCAGCATGTCGGGGGACTGACTGCTCTGATGCGGCCATGTTGTGAGGAACCCCAAGCTAAGCTGTGGAGAGGCTCTTAGAGAGGGATGCCCGGGCGGCCCGCAGGCGCTCCAGCCTTCCAGTGACAAGTGAGACTGGGAGGGACCCTGCCCAGCTGAGCCTGCAGACGACTTTCGTCCCAAGCCACGATTTGACCGGAACTGCAGGAGCGACCCCCAGAACCATCCAGTGGAGCCTGCTTTCACTACAGAGCTGTAAATAATATTCATAACAAATTGAAAAAATAATAAGTTCTGATGTTTCTAGGTTTGGAGTGTTATGGTCATGCAACGGTAACTCCTCAGAATAACATGCCTTTTAGAGGTTTGGTGTTTAAGTGTATGTATTAAGCATTCACTCTATTTACAATAATATCAATGAGTATTGCTTAGCCTTCTCCCAACTTATTTTATGTTTTCTATTTTAATAGCCTTAGAAAAGCCTTTCCCTGTATGGTCTGTGTGCTTTGCTTTGGGTGTGTCTTTTTATCTTTGAAAGTGTGTATTTGTGTTTTAATTGTTACCTTTATAGAATATATTTAATGCCTTGTTTCTTTATACATCATGGACTATTTTTTTATTCCAAATAATGAAAAAACGGCAAGCTTCCCTTCCTCTTCTCTTGTCCCGACCATGTGATTTCAGCCCATAATCTAACGTGACCCGTGAGCGTTCTGTTCCATGCTTTCCTAAGGGACCCTGGGCAGCGCCTGTGTGTTAGAGTGACTTGGCGTGTTTCCACAGCGAGTCTGTCACGGCAGAGCCGGAGTCGCCTTGGTCGGGGTGGACGGCCGCCTGCACGTTTCTCCCTGGGGCACCGTCGTGCAGTAGCAATGACATTCCCATCCCGAGCCCTTCTCTGAAGAAGTCTTCCCGCCCAGCTTGCGAGTTCTTATACCTCTGTGAACCTAAACATGTGTATCAAACAACGCCTGGGTTTTTAATTGATATGCCTTCCGGTGTCCATTTCAATAACAATATTTGAAACGCCCGAGAGCTACCCCTGAAGTGTGAGCTCCTGGTGATGCCGGGGAACAGCCTCCACTGTACGCACTGAAGTGTGACCCTTGTACACAATCATGGCTCTGTCTTGTACCGAACTACTTTTAAAGTCAACTGCTCATGGGCAATGTAACTTACCACCCTCAGCGTACCTCAACATGTCCCTTCCTGTATCATGTTGCGGCTTACATACAAAGTCGTCGTATTTGTGGGAGACACTGCGGTCAATTCTGCGAGGTTCTTTAAAACCAGGGTCTGGTGGGCGTGGGCAAAGAGCTTCTCGTAGGAGGTAATTAGCGATCAGCCCTCCTCAACTTTGAAAATTCTAGGAGAAAAAGAAGGGGAGAAAGGAGGTGTGAATATTTAAATAGTTCTCACCTGTGAATTCCTCGCGTCCAGTTCTACTTGCGCTAATTCTTTTGTCGAAAGTCAGTGACTTTAGTCCCACCCCCATCCTTTCCCTGGAAGGTGAGCCAATTAAGAGATGGCTTATGCACTTCCTTTTAGCTTAATGGGGGAGTTTCGCTGCGTCTGTTCTCAGCAGACCGAAAAGGTTGGCCTCTCAACGGTCTTGGCAGCTTTGCCGCAATAATTGGCAATGAGCAGGAAGGACAGATGTCATAGACGCTGGGGTTGGTCACTCCAAAATGCAAATGAGAATCAGGAGTGGGGCGGGGTCAGGCAGTCCTCCTGCTCAAATGAGGTATTACTGGTTTTGGAGATAATGGTGGAAAGAGGAACGAGTCCTGGGCAAGAAGATTCTACGGCGTCGGGTTTATCAGGGAGAGAGGTTGCTAAGGCAGATGCGGGGAGAGGTGTATTTCGTGCTCTCGGGTGTACCGAGATAGCAGATTTATAGCCAAGGCTTGTGACTGTCGGTTTGTAAGTATAAACTGACAGTCTCAATTACTTACTCCGGTGCTTGGTGAGCAGACCTCCCAGCTTTGAAAAATGGTCCTGGGTAGTCCCCGGAGTGGCTTCCTGAGACAGGGGTGATTGTGGGAGGTGACTTCATTCACTTTCACTCATTCATTCATTCACTTTATTTGGTTAAAGGTATTGGGGTGCCCCTGGCTCATCGGGTCACAGAGGTGCCAGGTGTACTTTTCTAAGATCCGTGCCCTCCCTATGGCGTGGTGCGCCCCCACCACCCAAACTCAAATCATCTTCCACCGCCAGCTAACGGGTCCCCACTTAATTTCCTTGAATAGAAATCGCCTTATGAGGATGAGATAAGTTCCAAGAATTTTCTTTCTCTTTCTTTCTGGCCACTAATTCTCTGAGAAAGGTTCAAAAAGCCACTTCAGGGCCCTTCACTCCCTGCGTGGACCCCTGGTATTTGGAGTTTCCTTGGTACCTGTTTCTCCCGCCCAGAGCACACCGTCAGCTCCCGGGGCGGACGTCTTCACCTGCTGTGGCCTCTTCAGGATCGCGTCCGTCCATTTTTGTGATCTGAAAAAAAATCATAGATGATTTAGTACGTCGACGATGTCGTTTAAAGGTGAGGTAACAAGAGGAGAGATGTTATGCCACATGTCCAGGTCATACAGCCGTCAGCCTTCTGCAACTGTCTTGTTTGTGGGACCAAGCCAGTTCAGTTGGTAAATTTACATGTCATTCGACCCGAAGGGTTCGTGATGGAACCAGGCGGGACATGTGAGGTGTGCGTGTATCCCCCGTGTTGTCACCTCTACAAAGTCTTCTGGACCTAGAATGTTTGCATGGACACCGTTCCAGATAACAGGAGGGCTCGCTGACAGCTTAACAGAAAACTCAACAGCCACCAAGTGGGACACTATTTCTGGGATATGTTGCGTGTCAGAAAGGCCCATCTGGAAGAAAAGAACATCTCCACTCCAAATGAACATTTAAAGCCGGCCTTTTCATAGCTATAGAATACAAGCAGATTATGTACTTTGCAATTTAATAATTCTTTTGTCCTATGAAGCGTATCGTGACCCTCCCTTTCTTGCCTCGACTTATCGTGACTGTGATGGAAATAATGTTATAATACTTAGTTTAGAATCCGCATTGCCTAGGTAGCTCTGTACATATCTCTGGAGGCCAAGCGGTCCTGTGACCCTAAACATGACGCTGTTGCAGAGTCACTAGGGGCCCGTTGCTGGGACCACCGAGACACGGAGGGGACGGTGTTAGCACACTGTCTCCGTAAGCAGTGGGGTTACATCTGCACCTTGGTCTATAAGCTGTACAGGTACATTGCGGTAACTTTAAATGTTTCTGCCATGGAGCTGGGACCAGTTGTTCATGGGTTACTTTAGGGCTGATGGTCTCTGGTAGTGGGTGACGCTGCCCGGCCGAGGGGCCAGAGTGGCCGTTTCGTTCCGTGCTCATCCCCTCGACTCCAGGGCAGAGGCCGAAACCAGGCGAAGTGGAATTGCTTTGACTAAGCTTCCCAAGAGAAGCTTTCTCTTTTCAGTCAGCAATGGCAGGTCAAAGAGACGAGAGGGTTAAAAATGCAGGTCAGGCGTGAGTGATCGAGCGTGAAACCGAATTGGGATCAGTGGCTTCAGAGGCTAGACGGATGATGGGACCTCGCGGAGGAGGCTTGCTCTCTAAACAGGAGTGACTTTCTGCTGCAGCTTTTTTTTCCAAGCCTTCAATCATGTCTGCGCAATTAGTGTTTCTTCGAATGGTTTCACCTAGTTTTCAGATGACGGATGAGCACTCTGCATTTTATTGCTGGCTATTGCGAAAGATACTTGCAGGCTAGCCTGGCTCCGAACTCTCTGTGCTTGCTTCTCTCTATTGAAAAATACATATATTTTTTAAACATTTTGTTTATTTTACTTTTAGACAGAGGGGAACGGAGGGAGAAGGAGAGGGAGAGAAACATCCATGTGTGGTTGCCTCTTGCGTGCCCCCCCACTGGGGACCTGGCCCGCGACCCAGGCCTGTGCCCCAGCTGGGGAATCGAACCGGCGACCCTTTGGTTTGCAGGGCGGCACTCAATCCACTGAACCACACCAAATGGGGCTAAAAAAAATACATATTTTTAAGCTATTAGGAAAGACCGGTTTTTCCTTAATTCATGGGGTATCGATTAGCTTATCAGTCTTGATAAATTATTATTTATGATTCAGTTTTAGCTCTAGTATTTCCTTATTATTGATACCTCTTAATGTTTTATTGGTTGCCCTATGTTTAAAATACACCACTTTAGTTACAATCTACCTACAAGTAGCGCTATACCATTTCACGTGTTGTGGGGACTTTATGAAAGTGCCCTTCCTCCTGTGCGTCCTTTTTGCTGTTGGGGACACCTGTTACTTCTACACATGCTATACACACACACATTATATTGCTCCTGTCTGTGCTTTAGAAAATCAGCAGTACTTTGGAGCAATTAAAAACAAGAAATGTATCTCCTATATTGATCTTTCATAGGTCCATTTATGGAAACCTTTATTTCTTTGTTTAAAACCTCTCTGTTAACATAGCCCTTTTATTCAAAGAACTTAAAAAAGAAAATGTTTCTTGTACCTCAGGTCTGCTGGTAATGAATTTTCTTGGCTTTTGTTTGTCTGAAAGAGTTTTTATTGCTTTCATTTTGACAAATGTTTCTCTGGGCCCGGAATCTGGAGAGAACATTTATCTTTTCTTGTCACCGCCCAGCACTGTAAGGGTGCCACCGTCGTGTCCTGGGGCTTTCGTAGTTTCTGATGAGAAGTCTGCTCTAATTTTTATCTTTGTTTCTCTGTGTAATTACATAACATGCCTTTCCCTTCCTCTGGGGTGTGTGTGTGTGTGTGTGTGTGTGTGTGTGTGTGTGTGTCATTCACCTGCTTGAGGCATTGATTGGAACTGCGGTTTCATATTGTCTGTTATTTTAGAAAAGTGTCGGCCACGCTATATAAATTTTCAAAAGTTATTTTGCTCTATTTTGTCTCTCTTCTCATTCAAGGAATCTCGTCGCCCCTCTTAGATCATCTGATATTGCCCCGCAACTCTCGGATGCTCTGTTCTGTTTCGTTCTCTTTTGTTTTTCTCCATCCCCCTTTCTCTTAGTATTTCCATTTGTGTAATTTCTCTTGACCTATATTCAGGTTTACTAAGTCCTGTCTTGGCTGTGCTGAGCGTGCCGATCAGCCAGTCAGAGGCATTCTGGATGTCTGTTACCATGGAAACAGCAGAATTAAAAAAAAAAAAGTCGAGCATTTTCCTATGCCTTTTCCGAGTTTTCCTATCTCTGCCAAAATTTTCCATCTCCTCATCCGCGTCTTCACAATGTTACGCTAGGACCTTTAACATATTATTTGTAGTTACACGGCGTGGCAAAAGTGGGTGTCCAGTTTTGAGTCTGGAAAGCAATAAGTAATAGTACAAGAATAAACTGGGTTTCTCATAGTCCCAGGCGCACACCTACCTTTGTCCCACCCTGCGCTCCCTGTCGCATGGTCACAGCACACGATCATCTCTGCCTGCTTACGCCAAGCGCTTTTTCTCTTGATCGTGTTTTCCCCTCGCTCTTTTTCTGTGCCGCGTATGTTTTTTAATTGGATGCTAGACCCAAAGCGTAGGAAAGCAGGAAGGGAGGTCAGTAATATTTATGCCTGGAAAGGACGCGCATCTTTCGATGCTCGGCTACTAGTGTGTGGGTTAAAGCGGGAGGTGAGCTGCATTTTTATTTCGTATTGTGGCGGCGGGAGCACTTCAGGGCGCCAGGGGCTTCACGTCCCTCCAAGCAGCATCTTCTGCTCAAGGTTGAGGCTGGTTTGCTGGAGGATTTTTCTCAAGGTCCGTCCCCCGCCCTCGACGTCAGATCTCACTGGTGTGCCTGCACGTCAGCGAGGCCTCCTCTCCCTGCTGTGTCCTTCCTTCGTTCTACTAGTCACACGTCCCGGAGCACATATTTTGCTAAATGTCGGCAGGCTTTCAAAAAGTTATAAGGCGTAGTACTTGCCTTTCAGCAGTTTATCAATCACAGGGGAAAGATGAAACGTTAACTCCCCAGAGCCGTGTGTGAGACTGACGGTGTGATGCCGGCGCAGGAGGTGTGGAGAAGGGAATGATCATAGGGAGAACGTCTCTGATTTAGTTTGCTCATGCACTGCCTCCAATTTTTTTTTTTTTTTTTTATTGTGGTTAGCAAAATGTTTGCTGTCTTTTAGCTCGACACTTAAATGAGCTTTCAAAAGTCAGTTTCCAGGCAGCGAGGTGTCACAGTGAACCGCCAGACTTTAAAATCCATTCATCTCATCTCTCAGCCTGACATACGGGTTATTCTCAGGGGCAGGAGGAAGTGGGGCAGGGACCCCAGAGCCCACGCGACACAGCGGCGAGTTCATCCCTCCCCGCCCTTCATCCGCAGTCCCAGTGATGCCGAGTCATTTAAGACGGCCTTACCAGATTCAAACCGAAAGCGACCCTACTAAGCTCGTGTCCATAGAGTGACTTGGACAAGGTGTCAGAGGCAAACTGTGCATTCATTCGTAGAGGTAGCGCACACCTTATAAAAAATACAGTTCCTTTGACAGAACTGTCGCACTGGTCGAGGAATTGCTCTGACCTCTGTCGCTCCTGAGGGATGTCGGGGACACTCGGAGGACAGATTTGGGACGCACTGCACACTGACCCTCAGGTCGATGTCTTCCTGTTCTGGTAATCTCTGCTCTTAGACCACAGTCACTTGTTTCCCCACTGCACGGGAAAGGGAAAATAAGTGAACTTGGACGGTTTCGTCTGGGGCTTCTTCTTGCATGAAAGAACAGGGCATTAGAAGTGGCAGCTGAGTCCCGAGGGGACCTTCCCTGCTTTTCTCGTCGGGCTCTTTCCAGAAAGTATTTCTGATGGCAGTTTGCATGGTTAACCCCATCAGGAGGTTTCTTCCAGCAGAAATTTACATTCATACTTACAGATAGAGCAGCCATAATATGATCTCCTGAACCAGAGCCAAACTTCTCTTTAATTCCCTCTGTTAAATTGAAATTAAATGGGGTGAAGCTATGAAGGCGCAAGAGGCTGTTATGATGCTCCCAGGGTGCTGGGTATATTTTCAGAAAGTTGGGTTATATTTTAGCTGACGAGGGGAGATGGGGAGCTTCCCATTTGGAAGTTCTAGTTTTTCAACGTTGAAGGTTTACTCTATCCAGTTAATTACTTATTCTTGCTTAGATAAAAAATACTCCTCGATTGTTAGTGGCTTGGCAAAATATCTGTTGCTCGTTAAGTTCTAATTCTCAGGAACTGTGCCCTGAGCGCTTTTCATTTTGCTTTACCGTACCTGCCGCTGTTTAGCTGTGGTCTTATTTGGCTGAGTCATCTCCCCTCTCATCTGTTCGTTTACAAATCCTCTTTCTGGTACGTAGGGCATACGTCACTGAAAATCACACAAGATCAAAGGTTAACTTTTATATCGTGAAGGAGACGTACAGCCTGTCGAGAACAAATACGAGACGTGTTCGGTGCATGCCACGGGACGAGGCTTTGCATGTCTCTTAGTTTGGGACAAAGAGAATCTGGAATGGCGTTGGCACCCGGGCTCCATCTGCTTTATCGCTACCACAGCACCAGCTCTCGTGGGCACCCGCGGGAACGCTGTGGATGAGTTTTGGGAGCGTATCCCAGCCGCTGACCCCTCGAATAATTTTATCTTCGCCCTTGGTTATGGGTGGAAGCAGTGGGAAACTGGGCTGTGGGACAGCTGAGGGACCACTTCCCCCGAGGCTTTAATCGGCTTAGATGTATGTGATTTATGAGGACGAAGTCCAAAGGCCATCCCCGCGCAGTGCCACGGTGGGGCCGAGCGAAGTTCCCCGTTCAGCTGGCTCTATCGGATGCCATGTGGACACGTTTACAGCGTTTTGGTGATCATTGTGCCTTCTTCAAACTGATAACAAGAGAGCAGGACCACCACAAAGAGCCCCTCCAGGCCATATCAGACGCCACCGTCACAGAAGTGACGGGCAAGACAAATAAATGTTGCAGTTAGAATCTCCCTCTGACCAAGAAAAGCAACAGACAGTGATGACTCGGGGCCGGGATGGGTTTGGGCTCCCAGAGGTGGAGTTCGTGTCTGCAAATATTTGGTCTACACCTCCGTGCCCCTTGCGGTGTGTTACTGGTTTCATCGTGCCGTGCCCGCCCCCCCACATTTATACATCGAAGCCCAGCCCTCTGGTCTCTCAGAATGTGACCGCGGTTGCAGATTGAGTTTTGACAGAAGTAACTGAGTCAAAATAAGGTGATACGGGTCGGCCTCATCCAATAGGCCTGGGGTCCTTGGGACAAAGAGACAGGCACTCATGGAAGGAAGACAGCCACCCGCTAGATGGAGAGGGGGGTACGAAACAGATCCGTCCCCCACTGCCCGCAGAACGGACCTGCTCCAGGCTCTAGGACCGGGAGACGGGGGATTTCTGCGATGGGCCTCCTGGTCTGTGTGGGTTGGTTACGGCCGCGCCAGCGCTCCGCCACGTCGTGGCAAAGGCTCCCTCTCCCACGGAGAGGTGACCAGCTGGTGGGCTTCCCGAGCCTTATCCTCCCCTGGCCTGTGAGTAGGGAGGGGCTCTGTGAAGGCCGGTGGGACGCATGAGTGGAAGGTGTGTTTATGCTTCCCCGAGTGAATGACCCTGACGGAGCGTTGCACGACGCCACACTTTCATCGTACGTTCCTCACCTCACCAGGTCCGTGGCCAGGGATCCGGGTGCATCCTAGCCGGGCCTCCAGCTCCGCGTGTGAGACAGGCTGCCGTCAGCGAGGCACCGCAGAGTCGCAGGCTCGGCCGCAGGAGGGCCACTTGCCCGTGCGTCCGTGTGGCTGGTGGCAGGATCGAGTTCCTTTATTTCCGGGCTTCTCTTCTTGTTCTTGAAAATCTACCACGTGTCTGTTACTCTGAGGTCAGAGGTCACCTGGTTCAGCTAGACACCCCATCTAGATGCCTAGGAACGTCGTCCTCATTTAATCAATGTGTCCGCAGAGATAAAAGGACGCAGGCTCCAGTGGGAAGGGCTTGGCCGTGGATACAGATTGTGAAGTCAGTTGTGTACGCACAGGAAGTAGGCCCTTGCAGGCACTGGTAGTGACCCAGGAACCGGTGTCCCAGTGTGAAGGTTAAGGGAGGGCCCTGCAAGGATTTTCTCCGGAGGAGGAAACCCTCGCCCTCCCTGCGGGTTGGGCGATAATCCCCTCCAGCGGCAGCCTACGGGACTGCCCTTTGCTGCCCTGCCGATGTCCCCCCGTAGGTAGTCTGCTTTCCGTTGTAACGGACTGAATCAAAGACCCACGGAGCAAAATAATATGATGAGAGGAGCCACGCCTGAAAGCAAGGGTGCAGTTGAATGACTCGTTCAAAATCAGATCAGAGGCCCTTTCAGGGAGCGTGGCGCGTGGGTCCCGCCGGGGCCGCGACCCGGGCGAAGGAAGCGGGGCGTCCGCAACAAAAGCACCGGCCCCCCCCCCGGCCTCGTGCGAGTCGGCCAATTGAAATATTTTCCTTTGAGACGCCTGGGCTGCGTTTCGGTGGGGAGAGCTGGCACTTTGCCCGTTTTTCAGAAGTCTATGTCCTCTTTAGTGACCTGTGTCCTCTCAGTGCCAAGTCAGATCTGTATTTTCTGCTCTCTCACCGGGTTTTTTGAATCATCCGAAGATAAATTTTATGACCGAGAGCGCTTTCCAGAAGAGAGTCGCCCCAGCGATAAGCAGCAGCGTTCGTGCGTCTGCATCAGGAAACAAGGTCTCGCCGTCTCCAGCGAACGAACGATGAGCTGCTCTCGCTCAGTGCGTCACGGGCTTGAGGGCTTTCGGTCCCGCTCGGGAGGATGAAATGTCCCGCGGTGTGCAGAGTGCGCTGGCTCCCGAGAGAGAGCTTTGCAGGACCGTGTGTTCAGTTTCATGATAAAGGCCGTGTTTACTCGAGGGGAGGAAAACCTGACTCTGAAAGATCCTTACAGCTTCACGTTAGAATTGCGTCGGCACTGGGTGGCAAGCTTCATTTTTCTCTAAGCCCCAATTTCGCTTCGATTACTATAAGAATGAAACAGCAGCTTACAGAGGTCTTCAAGACTCTCCAAACCGGAGGGAAAAGAATATACTTTTCCTGGCACATGTAGGCATTGGCACACTGATTTCGATCACGAAGAGAGACATAAATCTTGGAAAAAGCATTTTTAGCAACTTCTAAGAACCCATTTCCCCCAAAACATCAACAACAAAAGTCCTATGAGAGAAAGAACACCATAACAAAAACATTTTCTTTTTTTCCGTCTTGAGAAATGTTGCCTGAAGAAGGTCAGTGCGGTCCAACGACTGGAAACAACTTTCCGACGCGAGAGCGCGCCTGTCGTTTGTCTAAACATTTTAAGACGCCCCGTCACACCCTAGCCGCACTTTTCATTTGTGTCAGGATGATGCGATGTCCCTGACCTGTCAGACCATCTGCGTCCAAACGCGGAAGAACCTTCCGCAAGTTTGGAATCATTAATATAGGCATAGACCAGCAAAGAGGCGGCTGCATATGAATGGCGGTGGGGACGCGGGGGCCCGGGGGGCGGGGCAGCTCAAAGAGGGACTGGATGCCAAAACCGTCAGTTCACGCAGAAAACGGACCGTGCCTGTGTGTGTTACTCACCCAGGGGATCCGGCTTCCCGAGGAGGTCAGGTGGGCCCACAACAGAGAAACTGAGGGCCGAACATAAGTAGGAAGTGTGGGGGGTAAGAGAAGGTGGCGCAGACATGGTGTCCAGGCTCTGGAAAGCACAAGGAGGCCAGACGCACGCGGCCGTTCGGCCAAGGACACCTGACGGGCTCTGTGGGATTTGTGGCCGATGACGTCCTACCCCAGCGATTTTAGCTCACGGCTCAGAACTCCAAGGATAACCTTGCAGGCGAACTGAGTTTGCGGTTGCTGTCTCGCCTCTTCTGCATGGGAGGAAAAACTGCACCAGCCAAGGTGCAGAGAACTGAAAGGCATCGGCAGCCCGGCAGCAATGCTGTTTGCTGACCGGAGGGCCACCGGTGGAAGAGAAGACCGTGATTGAAGCCAGAGGGGCGCCTCCGCAGGGAAGAGCTGGGTGAAGAGGACGGCGGGAGAAAATTCGTGGGATGGGAGACAGATTTTGAGAGGCTGGGAAGAAGCCTGCAGCGTGGCGAGGGTAGAAAGAGCAGCGGAGGGTGCTGAAAGGTCAGCCAACCCCAGCAGAAGAGGGGGGCTTGGGGCTGTGAAGCATGGGCATGGTGGGTAGACTCACAGCTCAGTAGATCCGGAGCTGCCGCATCTCATACATTGGGACCACATCCCTTTCTACATCCTGGAAAAACCCGCCACCTTCCTGTGCCATCCGGGCCCCGCGTGCTCGGCCCCGCGCTAGGGAGCAGACGTTAAAGACGGCCCGATGACCTGTGCCCCCTGGGGGTCAGAACCTGTGGACCCCACGCTTTTCAGTGTGGGCTCTGACTCCTGAAACAGCAGCAAACAGCAAAGTGACGACGCCGCTTCTGTGGCCCGGCTCCGGAAGGCCGACTCGGTGTTGCCGGGTGCGAGAAAGCCAGCTGCCGTCGCCCGCCCCCAGCCACGGAGCTGCGTCGGCCCGGCGTGTGGCGCAGAGAGAACGGAGTCTCCTTGGCACCGTCCTTGGACCAGGGGAAGCCACGCTCACTTGCCTGCTCTCGGAACCCTGCCCCGCTCCCCGAGAAATCGTGGGCAGAAGTTGCCATCTGGCTCTGAGCTGTGTGCCCTGTGGGGGGGAAAGTCACGCCATCCCTCTGACCCGCTTCTTGGTGTCTAATCTTGACTTTCTCTCTCCACAGCTCTGCGGCCGATCCCCCGCCGGACTCAGGACGCCCGTGAAGGTGCTGTCTTCGGTGAGTGATGGTCGAATCCCGGGTTCCTTCTGGGGAAGTTCATAGAAAATGCCCCAGCTGCCGTTTCTGGTGACATCATTCTCTCCTGCTTTTCTTCCCCACCTTGATGGCTTTCCATTTCCGATTTCCCCTGGATCAGGCACACTTGATTTTACCAAGACTCTTCTCTGGGCCAACGTCTGCTCGGTCGATGTCCTAACCAGGAGTTGGCACATTTTTTTTTTTCCTGTAAAAGCACAGATAGCACACACATGTTCCACTTGGCGGGCCACATAGGGTCCGTCACAGGTGCTCCACCCTGCCCTTGTGACACTGATGCCACCACATCTGCAGCATGACAAGGACTGAGTGGGGCTGTCCGCGTAGAGCCACACTGAGGAAAACCAGGGATGACCTGGTGCTGGTTCAGGGGCCATGGCTTGCCGACCCCCGCCTCACTCTGCGGCCCCCTCCCTGGCCGGGCCAGCCCCGCGCAGCCCACCCTGAGGGCAGGATGTGGATGAAGGAGTGTTACAGCTATTGATTTCTGACTCATTTACCAGGGACCGCACTGAGAAAGGGTCCCCCGGAGACACACGGTGGTTCGCGGTGTGCTCTGCGACCTCCCAGCCGTGTGCCCGGCGTTATTAATCGGCCCCTGGACACGCACTGGGGGGAACGTTGTCAGTCACAGACGGTATTTTTTCTAGGATGTTTTCTGGTGAAGGAGCGGGGCAGGTGCCAAAGGGGGAGGTTGGCCGCAGCCTATCCCGTGTTCCCGGGAACCAAAACTCAGGGCTGAACAGAAGGTGAGACAGAGAACCTCTCGCCTTGGAAAGGAGGGGCCCTGTTGAGTGGGTGTTCAGATCTGCGTTGGAGCCCCACAACGCAGTTCTCTGCGCGGCTGGTTCGGAATGACTGCAGGCATTCCTGGACCATCAGCTGCCACGTTTCCTGTCCCACCGGGGAACCGGGAGCCGTGTTCGAGCTGCCCGGCAGAGCCCCCGGCGGTGTCGGCTCTCCTCGAGAGTCTTCATTATTCCCTGGCATTTGTGGCGTGTGCGGCGTGATCTTCAGCTCTCTTTCCATGGCGATGACACGGTCGACAGCTTCTGGGCATCCGTTTCTAAACAGGCAACAGTGCATTCTCTCTAACTGTGGACAGAGAGACAAGGTGTGCGTGGAAACGGCGCGAGTCCTGGAGAGTCCGGTTGTAGAGCCAGAGGGCCCCGGGTGTGAACCTGGGCTCGGCCCTCAGGGTCTTGGCTTCCTCCCTCTGCTGAAAAAGTCACACATCTTCCGGAATGGGGAGAGTTCCTACCTTTTGGGGTAGCCGTCAGAGTAAGAAATAATGGAAATAAACCCACTCACACAATGCCTTGCAGAGCACGCTTGTTTCATAAGCGGCAAACTACCACGAGGGGGGAAGGGCGGGCGGCAGTAGGCCTTGCCGCACTGGCCGAGGGAGGGAAGGCCATCGGTGAGGTTAAACCAAAGGGTTGCAGCGAAGCCACGAAATTCAAAATCGTACTGAAGCGACGTTTTAATTGAGGCTCACGAGGTCGTGTGGAGTATGAGGCCGGAGAACATCCGTGATTGTCCCTGTCTGTCGTTTCTAGTTGACGTTCACCAGGAATCAGTTGTCCTCTCAGTAGGTGCTGGCTGACTGGGGACAGCGGCCAACGTTGTCGCCTGGGTCCCCTTTCTGTGCTCACCGTCCGTCAGACCCCGGGGAGCAGGGCCCCTGCTGTAGAGCAGGGCGGGGGGGCTTCCTGTTGGCGTCCCATCTTGTGCCCAGACAGCCCGGCGGACGTGGGGGCAGGGCCTGTCCCGCCGCCGGAGGACAGCTGGAGCTGCTTTAAAGGGACTCAGCTGTTGGAAGAGGAAATTCCCCGAGTTTTAATTTTGTCACCTCTCCAAGCAGAAGGCTTGGTATTTTAGGTCACCGAGGTCTTTCCTCAGCTCAAGCTCTGATTCCGAGACACGTCCAGGGCTATAATCCGAAAGGTTGGATTTTTCTCCCGAGACGCCCGTTTTAATGACTCCAACCAATTTTATTCTTGTTCTCTGAGCCAAGGGGAGTGGTTTATGCTTGTATGCCCTCTTTCCTAACAACTGCTTGGTGCTAGGAGATGACAGGTGGTCAGTGATAAGGACAAAGTGTTGAAGAGACGAAAGTATACAGCTCAGGGTGAACTGAAAGAGGGGGGCTGCCATCGGTCCATGACCGCGGGGTGTTGCTGCCTGGTACGTGTCGAGTTCTTGATTCACGGGACACAAGATGAGACTCGGGGCCATGCTGTCCCGCTCACTCTACCCACCGGCAAGGCCCTGACACAGCGAGGCTCCCACGGTTGGCTCAGTGGCACAGCCGTTGGCCGGCGATCGCTCACGCAGCTCCAACCTTGCCCTCGGAAGGGCATTGCTTTTGGTTGTGCTTTCTCAACTGAAGATTAAAAAAAAAAAAAAAAAGCGTAACGCGTGACAGCATGTCTCCCTGTGGGTACCCACCTAGCGGAGAGCAGCAACAATAGCGATAACTACAACAGCCCGACAAAGTATAGACACCCCGGGGCTTCAGTGCCTGGGTTCTCGGGGCTCATGACCGCCGAGCTAGAGGCTGATTTAACCCCTCACGTCACAATTCGCTCCTCAAGTGGTCTGTTAGTGCATACCAGGCTGCCGTCATGAGGCTGCGTGAAAAGCGTCCTCTTCTGTCCAGGCACCTGCTTTGCAGAATGTTTAATAATTAAGAAAAGAACCCTCGGCCACGTGTTTGCATCTTGCGCAGCGGGAAGTCATCGGCCATGGGAGAGTGTCCATCAGCCAGCACTCGGATTCTAGACGTATAAACACCGCAGAAAAGTTTGAAAAACGACGAGAAAAAATGCTGCCACCTGCTTTTTACGGAAGTAGTGCACAAGGCAACAGGGACCACTCATTTTTCTCCTCGGATCTCTGACCTGTGTACTCGCGGTCCGGTGGTAGTTCCAGCTGATCCCTGCAATTACTCACGTGGCGGGAAACCACCACGTAATGTTCTTTGATGAACGTCGCGCCAGAATTAATTTCCGAAATGTGGGAGGTGCTTCTGTGCACAGTCTGGGCTCCCCCTCCAAGGGCTGTAATTGCATCGAGACCGGTCAAGCCGGTTTTTCTTGTCCCCTGGTGTCAGGCAAAAGTCCTCTCCACTCTCTGCCCCTCCTGTGGGCCTCCTTTAAGACCTCTGATCTGGCAGCTGCAGCGTCCCCATGGCGGCCAGGTCCTGGCTTCTGCAGCTGTGGCCTCCGGACTCTGAACCTCATCCAAGAGCTCTGCGGTCTCCATAGCAACGGGGACAGCATGTTACACGCTGCATCCCGGCAGCTGGGCAGCTCCGGCTTCTGGCCTTTCCCGGTGGAACATGAGCTGGTGGATCTGAACGTTACAGACTAGATCTGCGTGTTCCTGAAGACATTCGCTCTCAATTTGTGCACGTCAAGTAAAATTTAAGCCTATCGAGAGGACTCGGGTTTGAGAGACACTTGAGGAATCGCTTGAGAAATTATTTCTCGTCTCCCAAGAATTTCATTTTAGCACAAGACGCTTTTACTATAAGCGACGGATGCCTGTGAATTTTTTTCCACTTTTTGGGGGAGCATTTCAAGATTTATTTTTTTAACTGAATTTATTGGGGTACCATTGGTTCATAAAAGTTATGGGGTTGACCAACAAGTTCGTTTGGTGTTTTTCCTTAACAAGGCTCTCATCATGCTTAGATGTCTTCAACTTCATAGAAAACAATTTCATTAGATTGTATCATGATAGCTGTCATATCAGCGTGTGTTAAAAAAAATCAAAATAGGTGAACTTTGGTGTAGCCATTTTTTTATTGAAGGTAGAAGAAAATAACATTTTCAGCATATTATGCTCCATTATTTCAGGAGAGTTAAAAGCGCAACTGAAACGCAAAAAGAAAAAAAGATGTGTGCCGTGTATGGAGAAGGTGCTGTGACTGGTGGAACGTGTCAGAAGTGGTTTCCAGAGCTTCGTGCTGGAGACTTCTCTCTGGATGGTGCTCTGTGGTCGGGCAGACCAGGTGAAGTTGCGAGCGATCGAACTGAGACATGAAGTGATCATAATCAAATTACACCCCATGGGACACAGCCGACCTACTCACAATATCCAAATCGGTAAGGTTATTGGTGAAAATGAAAAATGTGTCTCTTATTTTTACGGAAAAAACCACACGAATTTGTTGGGCAACCCGATATCGAGGTTTCGGGGTACCATTCGCTAACACATCATCCGCACACTGTGTTGTGGGTTCATCTCCCCAAGCCTAGTCTCCGTCCAGCACCATTTATCTCCCCCCACCCCCCGCCTCCTCCCGTGTTCTCTTCCCTCTGGAAATCACCACACTGTTGGCCGTGTCTGTGAGTTCCTTTCTCTCTCTTTTTGTTTTTGTTTTGCTTGATCCCTTCACCTTTTTCTCCCGGGGCCCCCGACACCGCTCCCTTCCGACAGCTGTCACTCTGTACCTGTGAGCCCGTTTCTGTTTTGTCAGTTTATCGTGGACACTAGACTCCACGTGCGAGTGGCTTCAGCGTTTCAGAGAGACGCTCAGCATCACCCCCCGACAGAGAGGTGTCACCTCACACCTTGCCAGAGTGGCCGTCATCAGTAAGTCCGCGAACAAGGGCTGGCAAGGATGTGGAGGAAAGGGAGCCCTCGTGCACAGGCGGTGGGAAGGCGGGCTGCGGCCGCCACTGTGGAAAGCGGAAGGGACTTTCCTCCAAAAGTTAACTGATTCAGAAGACGATGTGCACTGCTAAGTCCATAGCAGTGCCATTTACCATCGCCAAGGTCTGGAAGCAGCCCAGGTGCCCGTCAGGAGATGAACGGATCAAAAAACTGTGGTACAGTTACACAATGGAATACTGCACAGCAGTAAAAAGAAGGAAATCTCACCCTTGGTGACAGCGTCCATAGCCCTGGGGAGCAGTGTGTGTAGCGAACTTTTGTCCCCTTCTGCTAACTCCCCAGTATTTAGAGATGGACCCGAGCATTGGAGAAGGTAATGGATTTTCTACCCCGATAGTTGCAAATGATCGAAGACGACTGAAGTCTTCATGCTTATCAGCGCCTATACTTTTTCTTGCGTCTCTGGACGTGGCCCGCGGGTGGCGTGCACTGTCTTTGCCTTCTCACCTTTGGATTATAAATGAAGAGTCAATATTTTCCGCTGTTCACTCCCATTTCTCAGGGAACTTTGTGTCCCGTAGACACGTCGTGTGTTTGATGGTTAGGGACAGTGTTCCAGAGCCAAGCACGCACTTGGATCCTAGCCTCCCCCACCCAAAGCCTGCTTTCGGCCATGCCCGGGAGCTGGGCGGGGCTGGACGTCCCTCCGTGTGACTCACAATGGTCTGTGCTCAGTGGGAGTTGTCCGTGTTTCTTCTCACTGGATGGCATCCACACCATGCCGATAGCTAAATACTGTGATTATTGCCTCTGGAAACAGTTATTATTATCCCTGTCTTTTTAAATCTAAAGAACAGCCCCAATTTACCAAAAAAGACTGTTCTAGAAAGTTCTCTCTTCGCCAATGGCTGCACTACCGAGTTCCTCCTTTGAGATTTAGCTAACAGGGGTGCCCCATGTATGCCTATGCGGGGGCCACATTGAGTAAGGAACTTAGGTACCTTTGACCTCACTCTCTCACGTTTTTTGACAAACCCTCACCTGAGGATGTTTATTGATTTTAGAGAGACAGGAAGGGAGGGAGAAAGAGAAACGTGGGCGTCAGAGAAACAGTGATCGCTTACCTTCTGTGCGTGCCCAGCTGAGGATTGAACCTACCACCTTTTGGCCGGGGCGTCCGACAACCCGCGGCCTGCAGGCCGTGTGCGGCCCAGGATGGCCGTGGATGCGGCCCAACACAAAACCATATATTTACTTAAAACCTTTTTTTTTTTCCCTCATCTGTTTTCGTCGGTGTTTGTGTATTTGCGGCGTGGCCCGAGACGACTCTTCCTCTGCCAGCGTGGCCCAGAGACGCTAAAAGCTCGGGCGCCGGGATGACACTCCAACCCCTGCGCCGCCTGGCCAGGGGTCTTTGACATTTAAAGACAGGGTGCTTCCACATTTTCCCGTGAATGCAGCCCACAGACTGTATACCTCTCTCTCTTTTGTTTTCATTGTGTGCGGTTACACTCAGGAGCAATATGTGGAGGTTTGCGACGAGATGAGGGAGCGAGATTCGTGCGACGGACCCATCGTGCAGGTGAGGAGCTGCTGTACCAGAGACGGATGGTCGATCCGTGGATTCAGATTCACGGCGGGTATTCTATTCTCCCCAGAAACGAGGCAAGGATGTGGGGCCCCAGCCCCGTTTCCGGACGCGCATGCCGATGAGTGCAGTCAGCAAATTAGCCCGCGTGTCTCTTCACCTGGGCGGTGAAGGGCGGTGAAGGAAGGATGGACTCCCGTGTCGCCGAGGTCACGCACAGCGTGGTTCAGCCTCCCTTCCCCGTTTCGGTTTGGGCCTGATCGCTTTATTTTGGAAGTGCCACCGCACGGCGCAGCCCTTGCTCTCCCGTCCTCCTCGCCTGGCAAGTGGGTAAAAATATGTAACAAATGTGATGGCTTGTGATGGAAGAAAATAACCACCTCGTCGGTATTTTTAGAAAATCATTATCCTTTAAACTCCTCCCGTGCGCTTGTCAGTTGAATACGATTCACAGACAATGCCGAGGCAATTTAAACACAGCGATGTGGGTGACTGTCGCTGAGACGGAATCTATGAAAGTGTTTTCAACGAGCAGCTACTTGCTCTCAGGTGGTAGAGCTAAGGTTGACATGCACAACACAAAGTCACGCTGACACCTCTGTTCTCGACTTCCATCCCGTCAGTGTAGCCTCATACGGATGCTCGTCACGGACGGAGTGGGCCAGCCCTCCTGCCGCTGCCGTCCCTCCTCGTGGCAGAGAGGCAAACGCCGCCTGGTGCTGGACGCTGGAAAGGAACGCTCCAGAAAACTCAAGGGGGAGACTCGCTGAGAAATAAAATACTCACTTACGTTTTTATTGCTCATTACTTTAAATGGTTCCTTTGCTGCAACTGTTAACACGATGATGAGTGCTTCTGCTTAGCCTTTCCTATAAAAGAGCGAGAAATATGTAAATTTGTGATGCAGTTTGGCAGCAAAGAAATATCTGCGCTTCACCACATTTACTGCCTCCCTCAAGTGGGGAGAAAGGGAGGGATCAGAGGACGCGCTTCGGGGGGAAAATACCGTGGCTCCCACACGTGCACGTAGACTCATTTGCAGATGGGTCGTGTTCTGGAATGTGACCATCAGAAAATGATACGCAGCCGTAAGTGACCTACGAAGGGCACTTCTTTTGCACGACACCCAGCACTCCTAGAGGAAGGGCGTGTTAAGGGCCAGTGTGAGGAAAGTAAATGGCGTTGACGGGTCGGAGAGGACCGCAGATGGACGAAAGTACCAGATAGGGAGATGCAGTCAGTGGGAGACCGAGGCCCTCTGTAGCAACCGAAGGAAGTGCCGTCAGGTACTTTCGGTCACGAGGGCCCCGAGCGGAGGCAGGAGCGAGCATGGCCTGCTGCAGTCCCTGGGCAGCCAGGTCTCCCAGAAGGATGCGGCGGCAGTGGACGGCCCCGCAGGCACACAAAGCCGGGCCGGGGGTCTGCTCCCCATCTCTCCATCCTTCTGCAGGACCCAGATAATAGGTCACGTTTAAGTGCATACAGCTACTCACTTTGCGAATCTGAGAGAGATCGGCTTAGTGGGTTCCTGTTTTGTTTTTCCCAACGAAGCATATTATATTGGTTGTTATGGAGAACAGAAAATTCTCTCAAGTTATTGTTTGTTATTGTTGTTAGAGCACGTGACACGAGGTCTACCCGTAGCCCATTTTTAAGCGTGCAATACAGTCTCGTTAGCCACAGGCCAGTGTTGCATAGCAGCTCCCTAAAACTTACTCATCTCCTGCAGCTGAAACCCGATAGCCACGGAAGCGGGGCGCCCCGTCCCCCTTCCCTGCAGCCCTCGACCGCCAGCATTCTGCTCCCTGCTTCTGCGTTTGACGACCCCAGGCACCTAACTCCAGTGGAGTCACGTACTGTGGCATTCGTCCTTTGGTCACCAAGGACAGGTCTTACCACCAGTGGTCTCACTTCACCCAGCCTAATGGCCTCCCGGTTCTTTCGCGTTGTTGCAAATGTGGTTCCTTCTTAAAGGCTGAAAAATATTACATGGAGTGTAGATCGCATGTTCTTTACCCATCCTTCTGCTGGTGGTCATTTAGGTGGCTTTTAGATCTCGTTTATTGTGAATAAGACTGCAGCGACCATGGTGCTGTAGATACGCCTTTGAGATCCGATTTTTTTTTTTTTTTTTTTTTTTTGGTGTGTACCCGGAAGCGGGATTGCCGGATCCTATCCTGGCTCTGTTTCCTTTTTTTCGGCACCTTGCAGACGCTTTCCCCAGTCGCTGCGGCCATGTGCATGCCCAGCAGCCGCGCCCAGGGCTCCCTTTCCCTCCTGCGTTTTTGTGGACGGCCGTTCGGACACGTGCGGGGTGCTGTCTCCGCCCTGCCTCCTGGCCACGCTGCTCTCGACACGGAGCGGCAAAGACAAGGCTGATCGCTCAGCCCGAGGAGAGCTTTGAGTGTGAGGCTGAGACGAACTTCACCGTGGACACGGGTCAGCCCTTTGCAAGAGCTCGGCGGTGGGAGCTCTTGGGGAAAACCCCTTTCTTTGGAACGTTGCAAATGAGGAAGAGACATCCGCGGGCCGAAGCCAAGGCGCTGTAACACTTCAGCAAAGAGAGCCCAGGCCTTAGTGCGTGGCCTTCAGGGGATAACTCCAGAATTAAAACCCCTCGTCTGTTGGTATCACACCCACTGTGCCATATTCTTGGGGAAGGGCTTTCAGCTTGACTCGGGGGAAGCCCTTCCGCTTGAAAATCATTTCCAGCTATAATTACTACCACACAACGACTCCTCTGGTCTTCTCCCCCCATCACCTTTGAAAACAGGCAGCTAACCCATCGCCGTGAGTCGAGTTATAAAGTCTGAATTGTACCCCCGCTAGGTGGCTGTTGGGAAGCGCGCGTTTTTGTCTGGAAACCAGACCGCAGGACTGTTGGAGGAGAGCGGGTGGTTGCATGCCGGGTCCTGGGATGGGCAGGCGCCACCCACAAAAAATGGAAATGCGCCTTCAGGTTTGCAGTTGTTCGTTGATTCCTTTGCCACGGAGTGCGGATCCTCTGGTGGTTGAAACCCAGGAAGATCTCGCTTCAGGATGGCAGGCGAGCGAGACCCAAACATTGCCTGTACCCTGAGATTCGAGCGCGGAGCCACGGACGCCCGTCTGTTGATCTTAATAACAGTCTGGCGTCTGAGAAGTGCTCTCCATGAGCATGGTGTGACGGCGAGCGTGATCCGTGTGGCCTATTTGCGTGCAGCAGCCACAAAGGTGGAAGTCTCCTTTACCCGTGACAAGGACATAAAAACCAAACACACTCAGAGCCTCTGGACACACTGGGTTTTGTTTCAGAAAACACCAGCCTCGTTCGTTTGGTCATAGAAGAGAAAGCCCCTAGGCCAGGTTGAAATTACGGGAGCCCAGATGGGGGTCCTGCTAGAGCCGCCTGAATTTTCCCAGGTCTCCTCTGGACTCGGGGGGCAGTGGGAAGGCGGGGCTCATGACGGAGGGAGCACAGGTAACGTCACTGCATCATGGCCAGGTTTGTTTCGCCTGTTGCAAGGCTCTGGCAGGTCGGCCCTTGCCTGGTAAATTAGTAAGCTTCTCGCAAATGTTTCCTGTACGCACGACAGACCCTTCAGAGGTGACGGGCTGGCTCAGAAATGGGGAGGTTGTCTGTGGAACGAGGGCTGACGGGCTTTTACTGTGGTCCCGGGCGCCCAGCTTTCAGTAATTCGTTAGTCCACACCACCGCACCCCTCTTTCACTGAACCCTTAGCAGCCCGTTTGATGTGGTCTCTCATTTTGTTTCCGATTTCTATTTTAACTCTGTTCCCCGAGAACATCACCTGTACGATTCCAGTTGCTTACGATGGGTCTTACGGTCCCACGTACGTGGTCTCTCCAGGTGCCTGTTCTCAGTGGCCTCACACATCATGACTGTTCGGTTCCAGTTTGTGTGCCTGTCTTCTCTACAGTCGATTCCGCCGTCTTGGTGAGCCACGCGGCTCCGTCTCTCCTCTTGACGGAGAGCAGTGCACGCTGCTGGCCGTCATCAGAGGCAACGCCCAATGATAAGCAGCGACGACTGGATAATTTCCCAGGCAAACAAGAAACACCTGCTTCTTCAACGCAGCCACACGGAGCCCAACTTTTTATTACTGAGGTGAGGAAGAAGGATACAGAATTTGATTTGATGATCTATATTGGCCACAGATTAGTTTAACTTCCCATTTACTTTTCCCTTTAAATTATGGGGAGATAGAAATTCCCGGCTTTGGAGTTGAAAACAGCTCTTCTCAAGACACCCAGGCTGGTATGTAAAAATCTGTATTTGTCAAACAGAAAAAACAGGAAAATTTTACGTAAAGATGTATTCTGCACTTCACAGAGGGAGACACCCTGAAACTCTGTTAATATGCTCCTCGACCATGGGAAATATGACATGATGTTTAATCCTCTGACATAACAGATTTTACTAGGTTTCCATTGCATGAAGTTGTTAAGTGCAATAATTAGACATAGAGTTACTGCTCGTTCAACACTGCTGACACTTATGTTACAACAATTCATAATTTTGCGTCTGTCTTCTCAAAGTAACAAAATGTTTTAGCTGAATTTTAAATGTCACGAAATATTTTTAATTTTTTAAATTTAGTTTTTAAGTTTTTAAAAAATTGATGGGGTCGGGGGGGTGGGGCAAAAGAGAGAGGCATTGCTTTGTTGTTCCACTTATTTACTGATGCATTTATTGGTTGATTCTTGTGTGTGTCCCGACCGGGGATCAAACCTGCAGCCTTGGCATGTTGGGACAGTGGTCTGAGCAGCTGAGCTCCCTGGCCGGGACTCATCAAATATTTTTTAAATGCTCCTTCCTCCTTGTTAAGCTGCATAGAATTCCTGTCCTTTAATGCAATGTTCGAAATATGCAAATAGCTGGGAATTCATAGCTCCTTCCCGTATAACTTTGCCGCATAGGACTTGGCATCTGTTCTTCCCAAGTGCTAGTTTCCTGCTACAGTTGCCAACAGGCTGAGTGTAGCAGAGAGGCTGTGCCTGAGCACGGGTCAGACTAAACTTTGATGACGCGCTGGAGAAGAAACACTTAGTTCGAGCTGCTGGTCTGTATCTCATCTGTATCCGTGTGTGCCCACAGTCCCGGCGTAGAGAAACAGTTCGTGTAGCAACCTGGGGAGTGTAGCGGGCCCGTAGCTTTGAACTGCACAGCGTTGTTCTGGGGTGAAAGAAATCCTGCTGCATGAAGAAAATAGAACACATTTGCAGTCCCAAAGAATGGGCAGTTCCTCCTGAGCTCTCGTCTTTGCAGGCAGGCTGCATTTGGTGTCCCCAGCGGACTGTCCACAGGCGGTCAGCTAGCTGGGTTGCTGGGCGGCTGGGGAGCCCACGCCTGCGGCCTGGGGGTCAGGTGCCCGTGGCATTTCTCAGTGTCAGGAACGCGACCGCACTGGACGGCCTCCCAGCTGACCGGGACGCGCCTGGCACGAGCACCAGGGTGCAGGTGTTTGATGCTCGGCAAACAGATGACCACACTGTTCCTCCTGTTTCATCTGGACACATGACTCAGGCCCACAGCGCTTGTTCAAGCCCAGACGGCCGTGTACGCCTGCCTCACGGGTTTGACACGCTGGATGGCACGGGGCTGTCATTAGGCTTGGGGGTTCACCCCGGGATGTTTTCAGATATTTATCTTTTGTAAATTTGGATATGTATGTTGTCTGGATGACTGGAAGGTGGCAGTACATCCGGTGGGGATGGGGTGGTTTCCAGCAAATTCTGGGAACCATGCAGCGTGATAATCCCGATGTCACTCTGACCTCCAAGTAAGTAAAAACATCTGTAATTCTCTGAAGCTGGAGGTACACAATTTTAGGTGCAAAGCAGAATTCCACCCCCACCCCACCCCCAATTTTCATATGCATTGGATTTTTTCCAGATTGTAATTTGGGGCCAAGACTGTCCCTTGTTTTAATCACAAGTTTACCGAGAGTATTTGCCCACTTGGGGAAAACCCGTGAACAACAGTGATGTTGGTGATGGAGGTGGAATGACGATTTTGCGTAGTGTTTCCTGTAAGTTCCGGGACCCCGTAGTCAGCCTCGATACAGAGCGAGGCCTGGCCCCTGAATTCCGTTCTCTGGAGTAACCGGCCCTTGTGGCCAGCAAAGCACCCCGGGAACTCCGTCCGTCGGAACCAGTGGACAGGGTCGCTGTCAGAGACTTAATAGGGACCACACCCAGCTTAAAATAGACACATCGGTGGTGTTGTCTGCGTGTAGTTTAGAAGGGAGCTGGCCTCTGTTTAGGACCGTTTTGAACCTGTTTCTGAGAAAACGACACCAAGCCAGACCCTGGCAGGTCAGAATCGCCTACAGGTCTCTTGTCTGGGAGTCCAGGGCAATTATTTGCCATCTTGCCTTTTGTAGGTGTAGAGGGCCAGATCCGGGACCCGTAAATGTACCGCGCAGCCGGACCGCTCAAGCCGGACTTCTATGTAATTTGGGGCGTTCTCATTATATCTTCTTTTATTTCCAAGGGCTATTTTAACGTAAAAAAGTTCCATTTCTTCCCGTTTTGCTGGCTTCGGCGTGGTCTGTGTACAGCGACTGTTGCATGCTACACGGACATGCGTGAAGCGGCCCGTGAGCTTTAGACACAGGTTAACAGGGGACGTGACCTCCTACACCACCAGAATCTTGAGAACAACACAGTGCTGGTGTGTTAAGCCAGCGAGCTTTCAGGTCGTTTGTTTATTTATGCTGCAAAATGTGTGGAAGGCAGTCCGATTTGAGCAGCACGCGTGAGTACCCATGTTTGTGGGGCGCGAAACAAGAAAAACGGTAACCTCTTTTGGACAACAGGTGTCCACTAAAAAGATTTCATTTGCTGATTATTAAGTGCATCGTTATTGCTCATCATGTTCTTGTCTCAAACGAGTCCCGACGTTGTGGTCCAAAGATGTGATGATGGTACATTGGCCCAAATAATGAAGTTAGTTTGTGACCAAAATGGAAGGGGGTTAAACTGTGCCAAGTACAAGCTGAACGAGCCTTACAACCTTTTATTCCATCCTTACAGGTGGACAGACGGAGAGATGCGGGATGGGTGGGTGGGTGGATGCATGAACATGGCTTGGTTCCGTGGAAGGGGAAGGGGGATCTAGAGTTGGAAGGGCCTAGGTGGGGTCCCGCCCCATCAGTCCCAAATGGTGGTCTTCCGACGGTCCTTAAAATCAGCCGATTCCTGTTCTACAGTTCACAGGAGGGAAAGGCTTTAGGAAAATATGGCATTTTTATCAAGCAAGGAAGAGTCTCCTCGTTGGACTCTTTCACAAACATCTTCATTTATTACCATTCGTTTTGCTTTCGTGTCGTTGACTGTCTGATGCTCGATAATATTTCCTGCCAACTTCGCCCTGAACGAATTTTTATTTCTTGATGCGTGTGCATTTTTGTCGTGACCTGACCAAAGTCAGGCACGGAAATATCCACCTAAGGAGAACGAAAATGGCAAGACCTGGCACGTTCTTTGCCACTGGACGTGACAGAGCGGTCGTGCGTGGGTGGAATGGGACGGCTGGAAGAGGGGTGTGCCCTGAGACCCCGGGCTGCCCCCTCGTTAGTCACCCCTGCCCCAGCGTTTCCGCTGAGACCGCTCTGCTCAGTGAATTGGGGGTTTGTGCTGCTTAGCCGTCCTCCCCTGGGCCGATCCCCTGGGCCGATCCCCTGGGCCGATCCCCTGGGACCGTCAGCCTGCCGAGTTCTCAGACAGGACTCATCTGGGGTTACATGTCCGGGGCTGGCAGGCCACGGACAATGAGCCTTTGTCGGCTCCCTGAGTTAAAATCTAAAGTGATTATTCGGTCCGTGGGAAGGCCTGTTATTTAATCCGCCTAGAAGAAACTGGGGACCACAGGGCTCTGACTTAGAATGGAGAGCGGAGAAGTGGCAGGTATTTGGATGACACTGAAAGAGGGATACTGGAACGCTAGCTGACTCTGCAAGACCCTGCTGGGGTAGCTGGATTTGTGTAACTGGGCCGACCAAGCAAGGGCAGTGGAGTCCCGTGCCGAACCCGTCTACGGTGCATCTACGGGAGGCTCCTCCCGCCGTCCGTGGGCCTTCCGTTCAGTGATCGTCGTAGTGGCCTGGTGGCGGTGGACAAGGGAAGGCGGACGTGAGAAGCACGGAGTGTTCTGGTCCTCAGTGAAACTCCCAGGCGTGCAGCTGTTTTAGTAGGTAGGTCTGCCCCTTGACCACAGAAGGGAGCAGAAATAATTCGCCCGGCAGGCTTGGAGCTCAGAGCGAGGCCAGACGTTTTCTGAGCTACCACAGACAAACCTGGTCCAGCTGCTATTGGCACCTAAGGTTTTCTGCTGTGGCTGTTTTTATCGCTGTGTTCGTCACCCATTTAAAAGGCAACATGGCAGATAAAACGGTCACTTATCCTGGCTAACCATTAATCGGCTTCCTGACTCTAGGTTTACTCACTCTGGGTATCTCATGTACATGGAACCCTACCATATGTTAAAAAAAATTTTTTTTTTTTTTTTGGTGATGGGCTTCTTTCACTTACCATAATGTTTCTGAGGTTCCTTCTTGCTGTGGCAAGTATCAGTACTTCCTTCCTTTCTATGGCCAAAGAATATTCCATTGTGTGGATGGGCCACGTTTTTCAGGGGTTTCCGGATCTGGCCGCCCCGGCTGACGCTGCCCCGGACACTCGTGGGCGTGCTTCTGTCGCGGTCCTTGTTTCCCAGTCTTTGGGGGCACCCCCAGCAGTGGAGTTGCTGGGTCAGCTGGTACCGAGGTGGTCTCAGCTTCATTTTTCAATGCCCTCCCTTCCTACTGCCAAGCGCTTGTGGGCTCTCGCTTACCTTCTATTCAGCAGCCACTCAACAAACACGCACACGCTCCCGCGTGTACCACAGCAGCATTTGCAGAACAAGTGAGGATGGCCCGCCCGCTGCCCCCCGCTGCCGACAGCCGCACCAGGGCAACGGGCACCGTCCAGGGGACCGGGTGTCCCAGCACAGGTGCCCAGTGCACCGCGGGGGTGCCTTGGGGACCCAGGGGAAAGGCCAACCTTCACGGAGCACTCACCGCGTGCGGGGCCTGAGGGAGAGAGAGGTGCCAGCCTGGGGTTGATGCCCAGGCAGCCTACAAAGGGCTGCAGGAGATCCTCGGCCCCTGCCATGTCCTTCTGGCCGTGGTCTGGGAGCCAGCTGCCACCATCGGCATCTCTGTGCGTTCTCTGTCTCTCCCTCTGCCCCCTTACTCCTTCCTGGGGGGCAGGCGGGAGGTTCAGAAGAGGGCGGGAGCGCGGGAGGGAGATGGCGTAATTCTGAGGAGGCATGTCGTGCCATTTAGCAGTTCCCCCAAGGAATTAAGTGTCAGGTGCCATCGAAGTGGGTGACTTCATGACACAGCTGTAGTTGCTGCTTCTTCCCTGCGTCCCCTCACCGTTCCCCATGCCTGTCCTCTGGGTTCCCAGGCAAACTCCTGCATTTGGGTCCTTGCGTAGGGCCTGCCTCCTGACCAGGCAGGAAGGTGCCCTGTTGTCCTCTTTCCGTATAACGGTGGGGGAAGCTTGCCTGAGGCTGCACGCCGAATACGGGGCACGGCGGCTTCCGATTCAGACAGCCTGATTCTTGTGCCCGTCCCCTGCCGGGCAGGCAGTCCTGCTCCGAAACATCCCTTTGGTTGGGACCGTGACAAATGGCCACATGCTTAGTGACTGGACTCAACGGAAATGTATCGTCTTACAGTTCTGGCAGCTGGAGGTCCAGAATCGGTGTCACAGCTGTGGGGGTGACCTGTACGTGTTCACGTGACTGTGTCACGAGGTGCCCAGGCTAAAGCGTATTTCTGAGTGGATCTGGGAGGGTGTCTGAGGGAGAGATGAGCGTTGGAGCTGGTGGAGCCCCTGAAGCAGACCGCCCTCCCCGGTGTGCATGGCCCTCACTTCCTCAGGCGAGGGCTGAGGAGAACAAAGACTGGGTGAAGGTGGATCCCCCCTCTTCCGGCCTCCCTGCGGGAGCTGGGACGTCTCCGTCCTCCTCTCCTGCCCTCAGACGGGCACATCTCGTGGTTCTCAAGCCTTCAGACTTGGACTGGATTCCGTCCCTGGCTTTTCTGGGCCTCCAGCTCGCACAGAGTTGACGGTGAGACTTCCAGACTGTTCTGTTTCCAGAATAGCGTGAGCCGATTCTGCATCACCAGCCCGCTCTCGGGCTGCTTCCCTGGGGGACCCTGAGGAGGAAAGTCAAGGTGCCAGTGGGCTATGCCCCTCTGGGGAAAGCTGCCTTCTTCCGGCTTCTCAAGGCCTCTTGCCATCCTTGGCCTGTAACCCCGTCTCTGTCTCTGAAGCCAGCAAGGGTGGGTGGGACCTTTCCCATGTGGCGTCACTCTGACGCCCCTTGTCTGTAACCAAACTTCGTCCTGTGCTGCTCTTACAAGGACACTTGTGCTGACATTGGGTCCCTCTTTGTGACCCCGGAGAGTCTCCCTGCCTCCAGGTCTTTAACTTAATCACACGCGCAAAGTTCCTTTTGCACCGAAACATCACAAATCCACAGGACCTGGCGATCGGGACGTGGGTATTTTGAGGGGCGGGTCTTTTGTTCGGCCTATCACAGTAAAGCACCTCTGAGAACGCAGTCCGCCTTGGATGAAAAAAGAAAAAGACACATCTTGTCATGTGTGTTTGTCTGTCTTGGCCAGCTGTGCCTTCCACACGAGGTAACTGATGTCCTCCGATGGCGTTCTGCACTTCATCAGCGAGCCGCCGCTCCTGCCCCCTCCCTCTGTAACCCCAGAAACGCTGCGTCACTCACCCTGGCTGTCACCAAGCCGCGCCCGGTGCGCGGGGAGCTCGGGAGGCCGCAGCACAGCCCACCGCTGCTTTCAGCAGAATGTGCGTTAAATGTTGTCCTATCAAGAATGAATGGCAGAGACCCACTTTCAGTTAGGCAGCGCGGGAAACCGATTCCACGTCTCCGAGCCCCAGGCAGTGGCTCCTGATGACAGACCCGAGGCACTTCCTACGCAATGCGTGTCATATTTTGCACCGTTAAATTCGGTCAACGTCTCTGCAAAGGGATTTATTTATGAATTCATCCACCAGGGAGTAAAATGGTAACGTGAAAGGACCCCGTGTTTACCCGGCTTTTCCGTACTTGCATTTACCCTGTCGCGGCCTTCCTTAAAAGCTATTTAAAAATTAAAATGGAAGATTAAAAAAAAAAAAACTGGCTCTGCATCTGAAGGAAGGGAAGACGTAGGAAACCGATGACACACAATGGGAAGAAGGCACGTGTTCGTGTACGTGGTTCGTTGAACTACAGAGAGTTTTTAAAATGGAAAGCAGACCGAACGCCACCGCACGGGGAAGTCTCACATATTTGCTTTGATTCTGCGGGAAGGGCTTCAGACGGATGAAGTGCGACAGGGAGTCTCTTTCGCTCGTTTACGGTACAAACCTCTCAAGACCGTGCTTGGGAAGAGCTCAGTTACAAGACACCGGGGGACAGCTGCGTCTAGGGTATTGACGGAGTGATAATGGGAGAATGGAGCTCGTCCGCCCATGTGTCGCATGAAGAGGGGGGGGAACGTGGGTGAGGGGAGCGTGCCTGCGCCGTGTCAGACCATGGCAAACGAGGTGAAACGTGAACGTGCTTGGGTCGCCAGGCCTTAGCTTTTCCTGCAGGGACGGGCAAGTGCCGAGCGTCCTTCCCCTGGGACTCCTAGCTGGGGCCCTGCGCCCGGGCGGCAGGGCTGGCATCCATGAGAGACGGCAGGGGTTTGGCCTCCCATCATCGCAGCCGCTCCCTGTCCTGCGGGAGAAAGAGAATTACATCGACTGACCAATAGCTGACGGGTTTTTTTTTCAGACGGGAAGAAACAAAGTAAAACATTTCACCAGGCACGCTCCAGTGTTGCCTGCTTGGGTTTTCTATCGCCCTCTGACTCCCGGAAGATTAAGGGAAACCCCTCTGTTCATCCGATGCCCACGGGGACCGCGTTCTTTCCCATGTAGTCTCCGTAGCGTTGCCTTCTCGTGTGGCTGGGCGTGCGCGTTTGCTCTCTGCGACGCCTGCAGCCGCCAGCCTGCACTGTTCTTCATTCTTTCCAACCCCTCCTGCTCCCCTGTCGCCATTTTATTCCTCACACAGGCATGTGGTTTCTTCCAGATCCACACACGAACCCCGAGTCTGACCAGAAAGGTCTCAGTGAATATAGGAACGTGTCAGCACCTCCGCCGGTCGGTCACCCAGAGAGGCACACAAGAGTGTCACTCAGAGGCATCCTGCGGTTCCCCAATCGTGTAGGTGCTGGACACAGCAGGGACTCCCACGGTGCCGCGGACAGAGCTCCCATCCTCAGGGGAGCGCCAGTCTCGGTGGAGACAGCGGCTGACTCAGTGGTGCGGAATTTCCGTCGTGTGCTGATGCGGGTCACCGGGTGCCGACGAGCATGGGGTGGTACACAGGCATACACATCCCGTCACCGGAAAGCCTGGCTGGGAAGGGGACTTTGAGCAACGCCTTGAAAAACCGGTTTCCTGTACGGCACCCTGGCATTGCGAAGTGACTTAGAAAAAAACCTTAGCTTGGTTGTCCCCAGACCACACGGGACGTCACAATTTGGATCCTGACCCCTTGCAAGGGGAGACGTTCGTATGATCAGTGCTCATGGAAACCCTCCTTCCACACCGGAGCCCGGCGTGAGTCCCTCCACGCACCGGCCCGAGGGTCCCAGCTCTCCAGTGGTGCCCACATGGCAGCGCACCTTGGGGGCAAGGGGTCCCGTGTGACAAGGAATCCGTTCCTCTTACCCAGGACTTTGTTTCCACTGTCCTGGTCATGTGGGGTCCACGGGGAGTTCCTTCCTTGTTGTAGTGTTTCCCAGCTAAAACGAAACATTTAAAAGAATGTTGGTTATATTTTATGCGGTGTTTCAACAAGATGTGTAGTCGGGACGTCTGGAGTCAGCTTCCATGTTGTCAGTGACGGAAGCTGAGAAGGCCCTGTGTTGTCGACGAAATCGTGGGCTGACCTCCGTCGCCACGTAGGTGGGCGCAGCCTGGAGTTGTGACCAAAGGGCCCCGTGTCTCCCCAGGGGCGCTCAGGGTCCGGGGCGCACGGCCTGTCGTGGGAGGCGGTGTTCGCGCTCTCCCCGGCCGCCGGGCCTCCTCGGCCTCCCGGATCGGGGAAACCCATTCGTTGTTAACCCTGCTCTCTCGGTGAGAAAGTCGGTCGTTTGGGGTGAGGGCAGTTTCAGTCTCTTTGCTTGCCAAACTGCTTTCAGGCACGTGATATGGTCTGGGCTGCGACCACGCTTAGGAAAGGGAAACCTGGTTGCTTTTTGGCAACTATGTGTTGGAAAGTCCTTCTGTGTTTGCAGGCTTCTCCTGAAGGGAAAACACCGCTTCACCCCTGAAAGCCTACTCATCTCCTGACAACACAGAGGTTTTCAGGAGTTCCCCGTCTCTTGGGAAGGGACTGCTGACACGCCGAGGAGCTCAGAGCACAAACTCGTTGGAGCGAAGAGGTGCTTTGCATCGTCCTCCGGCTACGTGGGCAGAGCTCCCCGGCAGCTCCGCCCGATTCCTCGATTAAATTTACTTCTGAATTTCACGACAAGATCCAACAAAAAGGGCCCCTGTTTACTTTCCTGGCGGTGGCTTGAACTGATCCTTGTGGGCTGAATTCTGAACACAGAACAATGACCCTTTTGAGGAGGGCACTTCTCGCGGTCGGCCCCCGGTGGCCGAGTCCCCCAGCAGTTCTGAGCTCCGTGAGAGCCCACGCACGGCTTGCTGTGGGTCTTTGGTCAGGACCAGGTGTTGCGGGGCAGCGGCGGTGGGGGAGGGGGGGTGCGGCGCAAGGGCCCACCAGACGGACCCAGCACAACGGCGCGTCTGCGGTTCAGCTCTGTTTTAAATGAAACCACATCCCCGTTTCAGTCACTAAGTATTATTTGTCCCTGTTTTACAGAGGGACGTGAGTAAGCATTTCTGAAGCGTGTTTTATTTTCAGAATGAACGAGGCATCGTCCTCCTTTATTTTTTGTTCTTGTTTCCCAAGAAAGGACACTGATCCTCGCAGAACCGCCCCATGTCACCGGCTTGTTTGGGTTCAGAAGTGAGGATCGGGCAGTCGTGTGAGCACATAATCCACTGTCCCTCTTGGCCAACTTAGAGCCCAAGGACCGAGGATTTAAAGTTACAGTCCTGAACCCTGTGGGTACCCCGCCGCACCCCACCCTTCGGGCTTCCTGACTCATGACACTCCCCACGGGGCAGGCGCTTCCTCTCTGTGGACAGACCCTTCTCGTATCTTCCTCAGACTCTGCCGAACCAAAACAGAACGTTACTCATTCTTCCATGGGGAAGAATGGGGTAGCACTTATCCTATTTAATTTAATTGGCTGCGTGTGTATTTTTCTTTCCATTAGACCTGGAGTGCTCAGGCAGCAGGGAAGCCACTTTATTCTCTTTATCTGCTCCGTTTAGCACCGTAGCTTGTGATATGCAATCACTGCGTGGAATTGAATTGTAGATAATCTGCTTGAGGTTAATGGAGAGTTAACTTGATAAAATGTTACTCATCTAAGGACACGGCATCCCTGTATTTATAATGTGTGTTAAAACCTAGTGTTCTCATTAAAAAAATCGCGAATAAACCTTTATATAAAAATAATCTTTACAGCGAATAAGGCTTTCAATAAAAAAAAAAAAAAACCTGTCAGTGTTTTCTCTCCTGTGATCCTTGCATCTCTCCCAGGCACTGTGAGCGATGACACGCAAAATATCACTAATACGAATACCTGTGAGGCAGCCCCGGCTCCGGGAACGCCCCCGTGTAGCATTCAGCTGGAAGAACCACTGTAAGGAATGCTCCAGCAGTGACCTCTCCGAACCACCACCGTCCCTCAATCTCTTTGTCGCAAGTTTGCCTAAAACAGGCACCAGGGACGTTTGACTCAGTGGATAGAAGGCAGGAAAACCTCTTTCTTTCGAGTGCTGGGGAATCATCGCTTTCTTTAAGAGCCTTCATAGTTTCTTGACTAAAAATCAGTATGGGTTACCTTTTTCTTCCCACCCGATCCACACCCCCTGCACTGTCAGGGGGGTGGGGGCTGTGTGCATATACCGTTTCAATTCTGCTTTAAAAAATACGTGTAGATGCTGTGTCTTCGACCAAAAGCTTAAAGAACTGCATCTGATAGCTTTATAATTTAAGAGGCTCCAATGAAGCTTGAAGCACTTAATCCGCCTTCACTGAATTCTCCTGTTTGGTGGTTAGAGAGATTTCACTGTTAATAACCTCTCATAGGGTCCAGCTTCCTTTAGAAATAGGAAGCTAAGCTTCACCTTAATTTTTCTTTGATTTAATTGAGTAATCTCTCAGCTACATGACAGCGTTTAATAACAAAGATAATAGCATTGTTTGCTTTCTCTGTGATCGATTGAATGTCCAACTAAGTAAAATGGCTCATAAATCAAACAGACTGTATAGATAGCAAAGTAATATTAAAAATTGCAATCCTACTTACACATTCGGGTGGGGGAAATTTTATTCCTACGTTTGCAGTGAACAACATAAATTCTAAATTGTGTGATTTGCTACACACATGCCGTTACTTTTTAAATAAATGCAGGCAATCAGATCATTACCTCCGCAGTGAATCGCTCAGATGCTAACGATTCTCAGTATCGATGGCATCTTGTATTCTGAAGTTTTTCTCGCCTTGAGAATAGTTCATGTCTTCCTCCTTTGTAAAAAAAAAAAAAAAAGCACTCTAATGGGGAAAGAAAGCGTTTCCAGAAGAATAGCACTCGATTTGGATTTCATTGGGACGGACAGCCAGGTGGACCTCTGGAGGACAGTCCCTGTGTTCTGCCACCTGTGCCTGTCAACAGAAGGACGGGTTCCCCACGAAGGGTCGCGGATGAGGGAAGGCAGGTGAACTTATTAGCAAAGGGGCCGGCCCTCCACGGAAGCTGAATCTTAACCTGCCCACGCGTCCTCAGGGTGAACAAAGTCAGAAGGCGGGCGTCGTCTCGGTGGTAGGGCCGGCTCTAGGGGGCATTCACAGTAGCAATTTCCACTAGGTTACTCGAGAACCCCTTATTTCTTAAGGCAAGTACGAGATTACTCTGGGAGAGCTCGAGGTCACACTTCCCCGGGAAAAACAAGAAGTTCTTAGCGTGTGGACAGTGTGAATTTTGAAGAGTCGTCCTGCTCCTTCGGCCATCAGAGGACGTCGTTCTTACTGTTTTAGCACCCGAGTGCCCACGCAGTGAGAAACGGGGGGCCCTCCAGGTTTCCACCTGCGGAATTGCAGTCTCATTGCCGACGGGACCTTCAACACTCCAAAATCTAGCATCTGAAAGGGAAGCCAGACAAGAGAGTTAAGACACGTTGATCATTTTTGCCTCCGAGCGTTTTCAAAGAACCACGGCATTGCAGATATGGCGGGATAGACACCGTGCGCTGCCACCCTCCCAGGGACAGTCAGTGCCATCGAAATGACCTCGCTTTGATTTTTTTACCACACGTGCATTGTTCTGAATTTTAACGCATTCGTACAACTGGCCGGTTTCACCGAAGACCTTAGAGCTCCTTTTCCCCATTGAACGTGGCGCCCTCAGGAAGACCCACGGGGACACAGATAGGTCTGGTGTCCTCATCGTACCTGCCACGAGATATTTCATTCCATGGCCTTGTCGTCCTCCATGCAGCTTCCCACGGCTGGAGTTTAGGTTTTTTTGTTTGCTTGACTTGTTTGCCATCGTAAGCAGTGCTGTGCGGGCACCCGGGAGACGTTCCCTCACGCACGTGACCGGCGGTGGAATTGCTGTGTCGTTGGTTCCATCCACCAAAAACCTCCGTAGATTTGGCAAAGTGGCTTCCGAAGGGGTTGTCCCAATCCTCCTTCCCACTAGTCATGTCATTATGGGTCCCCAGTTCCCCACATTCCTGCAGTTATGACATTTTTCATGTCTTTGCCAGTCTGGTATGTGGGAAGTCACATCTCGTGTCATCCATTTCCTTGCGGATTGAGTACGTGTGATTCTTTATCTTGCAACTTCCAGACCTGGGACAGTTCCAGGCATCTTTCTTTTCTGAGTGTGTGGCTATAGATTCAGTATGTGCTACACTCAAATGGAGAAAGGGTGTTTTTCTTCCCAGTAGAATTTAATCCTGCCTCTGGGGGCCGGACGCACGAGGTAGGCCGCTTGGAGACCGGCCTGCCCAGGTGGGCTTGTAATCCCACGTGATAGAGACCCTCCCTTGCCAGGAGCAGGAAGCTGATGCATGAATACGGGTGGATGCGAGGGTCTGGTTTGAACAACGTGGGCTTCTCGTCAGCAGTGGCACCCCAAGGACAGTATATAATTCTATCCGCTTCATACTTTCATGGGTTGCCTCAGAGAGAGGACGCCCCCACCCCCGCCCGCTCCCTTCTCCTGCTGCTCATGAAACGAGCCCTCCTGTCGGACTCTCTGTTTACACAGTCACTGACCTAGTGGCTTAACTGTCCTCTGACTTGGTTTCCTGCCTCCCGTAAACTCCAGACCCCAAGCAGTACCCCCGACACACCGGTCTCCTTGCAGCTGGTTCGCGATGCCAGCGTGGGACTACCACAGGGCCTTTGCACGTGCCGCTCTTTCCGCTGACCGGAACTCTCAGGGCCCTGGGGCTTCACACGGCTTGCTCCTTTTCATTTCTTTGCTGCTCTCCTTGCAAGGGTCACCTCCTTAGAGGCCCCAGCCTGACTCTCTGTCTCCCGTTTGCTTCTCCTTCACCACACCCTCTTGTTTTGTGTTCTTGGTAGCACACACGGCCCTAGTTTTGCCCTTTGGTCCCTCCGCCCTATTAGAATTTAAATTCCAAGTGAGCTAGGAACTACCCTGCATGGCATATGCCAATATCCCATTGGTCCCTGGAGCTGACATGTCAGCGGTGGGCGTTTCCATGGGAACCCTGTTCCGCCTTAGGCCCTGCCTCTGCAGCGGGTCTCCTAGCGCCAGGCTGGACTTCTGTGGGCGGGGCTTGCCTGCTTGAGGTCACTACCTTCCACAAACGGGACCTCACAGGGCGCAGGAGCCTCAGCCCGAATGTGTCTTGTTTCCATGGGACCCGGCAGCTGAGACCGACACGGGGCACGTGTAGAAACTCAGCCCGCGAGGGTGCCCGGGTGCCTACCCTGCGGCTGAGCGCTCAGCATCCGCGCGTTCTCTATTCGCGAATTCGCCCACCTGCTCCGCTGGGCTTTTAGCTTCCGGATCTATCGCTGCACCGTCTTCGTGGTCTTGCAGCAACGCGGGCAGAGTGCAGGGAAGTTTGCCGAGCCCGAGGCACGATCCCGGTGCTCGGACTCCAGACAACTCCTTTTCATTGTCTGTCTAGTGCCATGTTTTTTTGTGGGGTTTTTTTTTGCTTTTCTAGGTGTCATCTTGCTACTTAAAATAGCCCCCCGGCTGCCCACCCTGCGCAGCCCTCAAGGGCTGCCTAGGCTCCCGTGTGGCACAGGGCGGCAGCGTGTCTTGGAGGAAGCGTCCGTCAGGCGTGAGCGGCAGTGCTGCGGGCGAGAGCTCAGCGTTCGGGGCTGTCGCTCCCCGAGGGGCGGGGCCCCGGCATTTGCTGACTCGCTGCTGGCTGTAGCTTCAGGGTTGTACCTAAAGCAAGCGACGAGACGCCACTGCCCCGGGCTTGCCAGCGAGCAGCACGCAGGCCGCGGCAGTGTGGGTCCCGTCCGCTCAGACCGATGTCTGTGCCCTCCTTGAATTCTCGTAGTCGCGTCCGCGCGTCATGGTGACGCACTTCCATTGGCTCTGCCTGCTTCGAAGGTGGTAGAGTCATCAGCCGCATCCCTGATGCTGCAAGGAGTCTGCAGCGTTGAAGTCCGGGGCATTGAAAGCTCCTCGTTTATCCCCCAACTGCCGCACCTGTACGGTGCCCTTGTGACAGGATGGAACTGAATGGAGTGCTTGGTGTAGGCCAGTGTATTCAGTGCCCATCCCAGCCACATGGACACGAACGGTTGTCTTCATCAAGCCATGGAGGATGGAATGAGGCGGAGGCCCTGCCCGCAGGCCGCAAACTCCAGGCTCCCTCTTCCGTTCCCTGAGCGTGAAGCTGTGGCCGGCTCGGGTCAAGTCTTTTTATTTTCTTTTCTCAATGCAGTGACTTATGTTAGCATAAATAAAGCACAGATTATAAAACAGCACGATAAAAACATTGTGGCATAGATCATGATTTTTGATTGGCAATCAATATGCCATATGGTTAATATATGTCCTCGCTAGAAGCTTTATTCTTATAAATGACATCTCTCGGAGCTCATTCCACATGCTCATCATTGTGTATGTGTATTTCCATACACATTAGGCAACAATTTTGGGGTCGAGAAATAAATTCCATGTTACATCTTTTTTTTTTTTTTGTTACGAGAAACTCACATCTCACATACCGCACGTCTTCCAGGACAGAAATGAAATCTATTTCCTCTTCGGCCCATTTATTTCAAAGGGGAATAGAGTTCTTAATTTAGTAACAGAACATCGTTGAAAGCTCTTGCGAACAATTATTTTCTTGCATTGCTTCAGCGGGACAGTGAGAACAGCTCCCCGAAAGCATTGTTACGCCCCGTCCCCGTGGCCCCGCCCACGCTGTAGGTGGGCGCGCCCCGCTCCTCTTCAGAAAAGCGCGGCGCGTGTGCTGGGAAGGCCCGGGGAACCTATGGCTCCTTCTTGTTCTCCTTTTCCTTGTCACACCAGGACTGGCTGGGGACGAAAATCTCATCAACAATATACCTTACACGTCTTCATTTTTGGCAAACAAAATATTTTTAGGGGACCCCGGTTGTCAAACAGAGGCCGTTAGTTTTTCCTGCAGTGCCGCACATACGCGGATCCTAACCTGTGCTGCTCACATCGCGCTGCCTTCCACGCATTTTGCAGCATGAAGAAACTATCTGAAAAGTCACGGGCTTAACACAACGGCATCGTGTCATTCTCATGATTCGGCCGGTGAGCGGGGCAGAGAGTGGTCCTGCTGCCGCGTGGCGTGCCAGCTGGGTTGCCGCTGTCTTGGGTCTTAAGTGGGCCACGAGATCGCGGACGGCTCCCTCCGCGGGTGCCAGCCGGTGCCATGGACCTGCGCCTTGGGCTTCTCTAGCATGGTGGCTGATTCCCAGTGGGCAGGAAGCTCCTGTGGCCTGGGCCGTATATTTGAGGACAATTTTTGGTCCACAGCAAAATTGCCTGGAATGTAGAGACACTCCCCACAATCCCCCTCTGCCCCAGAAGCACCGCCTTCCCCTCTGTGAATGTTTACTACCACAGAAGCATCTTTGTTACAATCTGTGAGCTTGCACGGCCGGCCATGTCGTTATAACCCGGAGTCCATAGTTGACATCAGGGTTCACCCTCCGTGCCGTGCATTCTCTGGGGTTTGACAAAGAGCTGCATTTCTTGTGGCTGTGTTTTGGTTCAAGCCAGTTCCAAGACCAGCAAGAATTCAGGCAGGGAAACGAGGCGTGTGCGTTGCCGCGTAGAGCAGACAGACGTCCATGAAGGCGGGGAGAGTTGGGAGGAGGCTGATGACAAAGGACCCTGAGCTCTAGAGCTTGTGTAGCTTAGGTCTGAGTCTCTCAAACTTACATGCACACAGAGGTCAGCAGGGTGGGGTTGCGCGAGAGGGGGTCTTGCTAAAGTCCAGATCTGTTCAGCGGGCCCAGGAGGGCTTACAGCCATCGGGCCAGAGGGTCTGTTGCGTAACAAGCCCCTGGAGGGGGGGGGGGCGCGTGCTGGCCCGCGAGGCCGACTGAGTGCCGAGGGCTACGGACTGAGCGACGTCTTCAGTCTTGCTGGGTGTTGCTCGACAAGTCTCCCTCTGTCCTGACTTAGCAGCGTTGGTTCCCGTTTTCTCGGTCCTTAAAGCGGGACTGCAGGACAGACCCGGGACGGCGTGATTTCCAAGTCCAAGGTCCAACTCCCACGGAAGGCTCCGCCGACCTCCCAGCTCTCCCTGTGTGGCCCTGACGCGCGGTAACCCACTTGGGGCTTTCACATTCCCTTGGTGCATTGTTATAAAGCCCCGACAGTGTCATCCTGTGTTTCCCACGTCCCAGCTTCAGTAATAATCACACCGTCCCCTGTGGGGAGGCTTAGTGTCCTCCGGACCTTGGTGAGTTGTTGGCGGCGTTGTTTCTGAGATTTGCACAGCACTGCTGGCGGTAGACTGCGCCTCTCTCCAAACCACAGAGCTGGAAGCTACGTGCAGACAGATTAGGCCCCAGAGAACAAGAAGAATTGGGCTGGAAGGCCAGGTGCGTCTGACCTGTGGACTTGTATCCTCTACCGCCGTGCGCCCTGGCCTCTGAGCAAATTCGTTGACTCATCAATTAACCTGTGGTCCTTTTCAGGACATGGTTGACTGAGTGCATTTCGGGAGTCATTAGGTTCTTGAAGGGGTATTGGGGCCCTTCTAGAGCAATAGCTAGCCTCTGGCGAAAGCTCATCCTCGTTGCCATCCCCCCGACCAATGAGGATGTTCTTACTTTAAAGGATGTTTAGTATCACGAGCCAGTAATGACCCCTGGAAAGGATGTGGCACATCTTGTATTTCTCAGACGCCCGGCTTTATGTTATGGAAACACGATACTAGGTCACGTACAGCAGTGACGTGCAAAGGAATCTGAATCCATGTGTGTGCTTTCTGGGTTTTTTCATGACAGCTGTTCCCTGATAACACATATTTTATCTGCTGCCTCTCTCACCAATTAGTGTCAGTTTCTCGGTGAAAATAGTCCCCGGTCAGCCTCTCACAAAACAGGAGAATACGACAACAAGACAAGCAAACTCTGCTGGAAGAGATAGCTCATATGAAAGAAATATCGTTGCCTGTAAAAAAACAATTTTAGCCGGGCCATTTTTTTTTTTTTTGGAAGGAAAGGGAGAATTGTTTTCTAAATAAAGAAGAAAAATAGATCCCATTTTCAAATCGTCGTTTGATGGATTATTGCTTCGGTCGTTATCTGTCTGGTCAATGCCTACTCACTCTCGTGACAGTCCTTGCAAGGAGGAAAGGAAATGAAACTCAGTTCCTATGCACCGAAACACGTCTCTTCGATGGTAAGGTTGGGGAATAAGCTGATATTTGGCACGCCCTGAAACCAACAGTTAGGATGATGGTAACTCCAACAAACAGGACACGAAACGGACATAGAGCCCTTCTCTGTAACATACACACACAGTCACGCACCGTGTAACGGTGTTTTGGTCAGCGTGGTCCCGGAAGAGTAGCATGGAACTGAAAAACGTTTATCACCTGGTGACCTTCTAACGGTCGTAATGCATCACACAGATATCATCATCGTGTTCGAACTGCCTACAGAGCTACAGCACAGTGACGTGCAGGACAGGCGGGCAGCCTATGCGCTGTAAGGGAGCAGAACTCGTCTCCCCAAAAGGCGTCTATTTAGCATCAGACTTGTTGGAGGCTAGTTAATTTTAACTAGCAGCAACCACGGGAGAAGCTCTGAAATACAAGAAGAAATTAACCTTTGTAGAGGGCCCTCCACTTGTAGGAAGGCCCTCCTTCCTACAAGGGGAAATCTCAGTTTGTAATGTGTCCCCCAGCCGTGCCAGGAAGACGGGGCGACCTTATTTCTGGAAACTCTTATCAGTCCAGAAGACCGGGACTTCCATCTGCATAGCAGCCCTGCTTGGCTTTTCCAGGTCGCCTCCCAGAACTGCCCCACCTACCCCCACATCTTCTTTTGTCTTTGGCTAAAAGTAGTACTTAAGGTGGAGGTTCCAGTCATGAGGGTGAGTTACTCGGTGTTCTGGACGTCTCCAACGTAGACAGGAGGCCTACATGTTACTCACCTTTCGTTTCTTTCTCTCCTGTTAATTGTCTTTTATTATAGGGATGTCTTAGCCAAGAACTCAGAAGGGTAGAGGGAAAATGATTTTTCTTCCCCAACAGAGTGATAGGCTAGACTGCATAGCCCAGGAGTATAGCAGGCTGTGCTGTCTAAGTGTGTGTAAGCGCCCCTGTCATGTTTATCCAACAAAGAAATCGCCTAAGGACGCCTTTCTCAGAACATACCATGTTGTCAGGCGGCGCATGGCTGTGCTCGAAGCATCCCATATACCTGCACGGTTCCCGACACACGGCCTGTTTCACCTGGCTCGCCGTGGACTCAAAGACGGGATGGGCTTGTGGTATATTTGATGTGACAGCTGTCTGTTGACACCCCACACGGCCATGCCATGTACTCTCCTGTGTCCTGTGGACTTCACATATAATGTAAATACTACATGGGGATTGTGTCGTTCGTCTCTGCCTTTATGAAGCGAGGAGCCCGAAAGCAGGAGAGGGCGACCCTTTTCTCTATAGGACCGGGTAGTAAGCGCTGTTAGCTGTGTGGGCTGCACCGACAGACGCTGTTGCCATGGCTGAGCGTTGCTGGGGGTGGACGCAGACTGGCCGTGCTGCGGGAAACTACTCATAAATGCAGGCCAGTGCTGAGTGAGGAGCGGCACACCGGCCAGAACTGATGCACGGCCAAGGGTGGGGGTGGCAGAGGCAACCTGAGGGCAGCGTTTGACACGGGCCGGGATCTCTCAGCCGAGAAGGATGGGAGAGGCGCCCTGCAGTTGCGCAATGAAGGCAGAAAACAGGCAGAGGGGGGGACCCCTACGGGACGTAGCCATCACTGAACCTCCGAGC
The DNA here is from genome assembly GCA_004026545.1 of Mormoops blainvillei. Taxonomy (NCBI): domain Eukaryota; kingdom Metazoa; phylum Chordata; class Mammalia; order Chiroptera; family Mormoopidae; genus Mormoops; species Mormoops blainvillei. The sequence goes on from PVJD01003185.1 coordinate 101,711, forward strand.
GCGTGCATACCCGTCTGCGCCGATGCTCCCATAGCAGTGAGCGGAGCCCTTAGTCTGGGTGAGATGCTGCCTTGACTGTTGGACAAAGGAAATATTTCTTAGAGGAAGAAGAAATGGAAATAACTTGCATTAAGTTCTGCCTTACTTTGCAATATTACTCATTTCTCTCGGCGTCGAACCCATTTGGTAGTTCAAAATTAGGGTTGTGTAGCTCACAAACCCTGTCGGTAGCCCACTTCATATTCGGTGAAGACCTTTAGTTTGGCAGAGAAAGGGCGCTGCTCCCTTCGGTGGGTTTGGATGGGCTGAGCTCCTGGGATGCAGGGGAAGTCGTCTTTCAGCAACGCCCATGCCGGGAAAAATGGGGTTATGAATACTTTGTGGATAACGCTTAGAACCATTTTCATCTAAAGAATTTAACGGGTAGCTTCTAACCTGTAATATACAAAGGAACCAAAACTTCTTGGACACCCCGGTTCCCCCGGCCGGCCCCAACAAGGTGCCACAGCATCCGGGGCTGAAGCCACGGACATTCGTCGTCTCCCCGTGCCGGAGGCCGGAAGTCCAAGGTCAGGGCCTGGGCTGGGTTGGTTTCCTCTCAGGGCTGTTGGGGACAACCTGTTTGTGCCCGTGTCCTAATTTCTGAGAACTTGAGCTACGCCTGGGCTTGGTGATGGCTTTCTCCCTCGGGCTGTACGTCTTCCACCTTCTCTGCCTACCTGTCTGGGCCCAGGTTCTCATATTTATGGGGAAACTGCACCTACGGAATTAAAGCCCACCCTAACGACGTCATCTTCACTCAAGCACCTGAAAGGCTGTATTTCTAAGGAAGGCCACAGCCACAGGTACTGGGCTTCAGAATTTCAGCGCTTGTCGGTGGGGGGGGATGCCATTTAATCCAGAACAAACTCTGCTGGGGAGACTTCACTTCAGCATTGCGGCAACGGTTGTAAAAACAAGAAGTTTACGGCCAGTTATGATTCTCGTGCTAAATCAGCCTCAACTTTCATCGCAGCCAGTACGATCATGATCCCGAAAACGCTGAGATTTTTATACTGAATCCTCTGTGTATGGTTTGCGTGTTCTTTTGCAAGTGACAACGATACGCAGCTGTGAGAGAAATGTGCTCGTTTTAGAGTCAGCTCCTTTCTGGCTTAATTGTCTCTGCATGGAAAAACACCTTCAGATATTTTATAGAGATTTGTAAAAATCCGCTCCCTCGCGGGCCGCTTGGGGTAGAGAAGAGTAAGCGCCCCACAATCTGCAAAAAGCCGTCAGAGCGCCACGCGCTGAAATTCTGACCCCGGAATCAGATCCCCCGGCTGTGGACAGTGTGTAATATGGCCCAGGATACTGGAAGCCACGGGGGTCCCGGGTTGTGAAAAATGGGGGACACGCTCATCCGAAGTGTGCGCCTCGTGTCTCCGCCACCTCCCCAGCAGGCAGGCAGATTTAAAAAACAGGGCTGTTCGTCATTTTCTTCACAGGCAGCCACGCCACTTCCATCCCGACCTCCTCGTTCCACCTCACTGAGGTCACGACTTGGCCGCCCAGGGTGCTGGGCAAGGAGCATGTTGGAAATTGTGATCAGCTATGATTCTAACCCCAATTCAAGCAAAAAATCAGACAGACAGATGCCATTGTCATCTCCGTCAGACCTGAACTTTCCGACAATGTCCTGTCTACAACAAAAAGGGAATGAAGATTGCGTGGCAGAGTGCTCCTTCATGCGCATGGAAGAGACGGCAAGAAAAACGCAGGGATTCACTGCCCAAACCTCCCTGTGGGAAAGCCGACGTAAGCAAAGCCAAAGGGATGGGCTTTCTTTTTCTTTTCCCTTTTTGCAAATGTTTACCGCTCACCAGGACTGTGTTCGTATTCTGTTTGTGGATGGCCCAGGTTTTCGATCCGGAAAGAGATGTGCTTTGTATGGAAAAAAACCAGTCTTCCCCATCCGACCCCGAGCTCCTCCGTGGAGGGGTGACTGTGAGGGGCTTTTGTGGCACCGCTGGTAACAGACAGGATTTGTGAAATATCAAATCTCATGGGGGAGGAGGCAGTGAGCGGGCGTCGCCAAAGGCTGGGCAGGCCCCTGCGTATTCGTTCCCTCTGGCCGCTGTCACAAACCGATAGCACCCTCCTGGCTTCAAGGTGAGACAGATGTATCACCGTGCGTCTGTCGTTCTGAAGGTTGGAGTCCAGCGTGGGTCGTGGGTCGCCTCAGGGCGCTGAGGCGCTGCGTTCCTCCGGGGGTCTCTGGGGAGGACCTCTTTCCTGGCCTCTTCCAGGTCTCAGAGGCCACCTGTGTTCTTCGGGGTGTGGTCCCCTCCTCCACTCGCAAAGCCCGCCGTGTGACATCATCAGCACTGTCTTGCTCTCTCTCCGGCTCCGTGTTTCCTTCTCCCCTCGACCCTCCTGTCCCCTCGTGATGACCCTGGGCCCACCTGGACCACCCAGGGTGGTCTGTCCATCACAAGATCCCTAACTTCATCACATCTTTGATGTCCATCTGGCCATGGAAGGTGGCACCGTCACGAGCTCCAGAGATCAGAAAGTGGCCTTGTTTGGGAGGCGTTCACAGAGACACCCGGAATAATGTCAGACCAAATATCTGGGCCCCCTGTGGTCCAGTCCACTTGGCACATCGAATTAGCCATTCCAATTTTAAACTGACGTTTTTGAATAGCCTCTGAGTTTGATCCAGTTCAGTCTTCCCCTTGGTGACCCATTCAGGAACTGGTGTGCCCGGCCTCCGTGGGGATAGAGGTGGACAAGCATTTGATTAGTACAAGAATTGACTCGAAAATAACCAACATCGCGTTCAGCATTGACCAGGGAGGACGTGAAAATTCACACCGTGGAGGATGACTTTTGAGGACTGAAAATGAGAGACTCCGACTCGATTTGAATATCTGACAGTTTATGGCTTGAATTCTGAATGCGTGAAATCAGGATGTAGCCGGGACTGGCGAGGTGATGGTTTCTCTGTTTTGTTCCCAACCTGTGCCTGATTTGCCCAAAGTACATTTCTGTGCAGGGGCGCAGTCTCTGTTAGAATGAGCACAGCCTTCTTTGCGTTCGTCACAACGGGGGTCCGACTCGTGGTTGGGCCTCTTCTCGCAGAGTCCCAGCTCGACCACCGGCCACTCACGGGCACTGGGTGCCCATCATGCGGGTGTTTAAGTAACGGTGATAAATTCAAGTCAACATGACAAATCGAGAAAGAAAAACAGGACTCCACACAATGAAGCGATGCAGGGGCGGGGGGGGGACTCTAAAGAAAAGGATAAAAATACCAGAAAAAGCGGCCACCAAATTGCAGAAGGTGGGAAAAGAGAAAACATCGATGTCTTAATAAAAGGGGAAACGGAACGTGGGCAGGCAGATGAGAGTGGGAAAGCGCCAAGAAACTATTGTAAAAGGAGACGATAAGCCAAAATGAAATGAGGAAATATAGAACGATGATTTCTTTTCAGAAGACAGCCTAGAGAGTCTAGAAGAGCCATCTTCCCTCCCCAACCCTCTATCCTGATAATTTGGATATAGCTTTTCTGCAGGCCCGGCTCTCCTCCCTACGTGTGAACCTGAGACAGAGGACTTTGGAACAACAAAAGGTCCCGCAACAAATGACACGTGGCCCTGCAGCTCTGTAACGGATCGCGTGGACACTTCAAAGTAAGACGTACAAGAGCACCATGGGGAAAATCCCGGCGTGGGGTTCCAGGGTTATCACGTTCCTCAGTGGGGGCCTCATAAAACCGATGAGCTCACCGAGTCCACGCAATTTTTTTGAGATCCGTACTTGAGTGATCCATGGCAAAGTGACTTCCACCGGCTCCTGCGAAACGGCTGGGTGTGTTATACGCGCGAGGTTGTGAAGATGAAGAAAAGCTCGATTTTTTGCCCTCGGGTGACAACATACAGCTCAGAGGTGTGACAGTGGATAACTTTTCCACGAGAAGAGGGGGACAAGAAGTTTTCCGATGACGGCGGATTAGATTATCTTTATTGCTGCTGGAGCCAAGGCACGCGTGGCCCTGGCCAGCGCGCCACAGGAATACTTTATCGCTGACCGTCGGACGGGGATTGGTTTTCTGCCCGGCGTTTTCCACAGCGTTGCTTGTTTTGTTGCCAAAGGAAAGGACAGAGGCTATTTAGGGACAGCGCATTCCTCCGCCCCTTTGCCCAGGAGTCACGTCAGGGGAGCTGGGAGGGATCCGGTGCCTTCCAGCCAGTTTTCTGATGCATGCTGGACACGGTGGGGAACATCTAATCGGAATGCAAAGGCTATCCAAGGACACGTAAGGCAGATCTTCGCATGTGACTTTTTTATCCCGTGGGGATGGCGTTTGCCAGGCTTGTGTTTTCACGCTGCTGCCGCTGCTCTGAGCAGACACATTCTCCAGGCAGAAAAATACCCTATTTTACTTAAAAAGCAATTTTGGAAAAGCACTCTGTGCTCTGCAAAGCATATCGAATGCTGGGTTTTTTTATTTATTTTTATTCTTTTTTACCCAGATGATAGCTAATTGTATTTTGGTCTATTCTCTGACATTTCTCATCACAGCTGGGTCTTCCTTAATTACTTTAATTACTCAGTGAGTAAGTAAAGGTCATTTCATTTCGATCACATTTATTAATCACCTACATTCGCTCCTCATTAACATTTGCTCTCGCGACATGGAGCTGGGCTCCTAAGTGATTCCGTCGGAGCTATTAAGGTGTTAACGTCAAGTCTGAGTGCCGTAAAGTGAGTGCTCAGTGAGGGCAGTGGGAGCGTGTTCACTTCTCCTACACTGTGTTTGTTTTCATTTGGTGCGTATTAATGATCCAGGCCAGAAACGCTTCGGCATGTAATGGCGCACAGATGACTTGTTACCTGTGAGGGATTAAGCCTTTTCCCTTGGGAGGAGGTGCTGCTGGGAGATGCTCTCCTGTTTGGACCAAACAGGAATTTTCTCGATGATTCTGTAGGTTCTCAGCCCCTGGGTCACGGAGCAGCACTAATCCTTTGAAGGGTCCAAAGACCGTGTCTGGAGCCATTAGCAGCTGCTACCTCAACTTGAAAATACCGATAAGGTTTCTTTAATATGAAGCTCGACAAAAAATCTATCAGAGAAAAAGAATTGAGACGCCACGTTAGAAGATGTCCCTGCAGACTTACTGTGTAGTTACCGGAGATGCCGTCACGTAACTACACACACACCCACACACACAGACACACACACAGGGGGGCTGCTTGGAAGACAGCCTCCGATGACCGCATGTCTTGGTTTTGTAAAAATAAATGCACTGCATACTTGTTGAAGCGGCAAGGAAGACTTTATGGAAGACTCTCTCGATAGAGGGGAGAGAGTGAGCGGACACCACTGAACAAAACGTGGCAGATGTTTGAAATGCCGGATGAGTGAGTGGAAAGGTGTCGGAGGGCGTTGCGGGGAGAGGGCGGCCCATGCGGTCAGGCCCTCTGTGCTTGCTAACGGGGAGGCGGTGGGCGCCCCCGCTGCCACCGGCCGAGAAGCAGGGCCCCGGCTGCTTGGACGTTTGCAGCTCAAAGGGAGGCCCCCCACGTCTTTCGCAGAGATTTCCCTGGGTCGTAAAAGTGGCCAGAGGCTGGGGCACGGCGGGCAGCTCAGGGAGGCAGGGAAAGGGTGTGCCGCTCTGACAGTTTCCTAAAATGCGTGTTCCCAGAAAAGGGAGGTCAGGGACCTGGCGTCAGGAGGAAACCTGCCCAAGTTCCGTCGAACTGGGGGACCATGGCGTTTGGGGCCGGCGCTGCGCCCCCTGTAATCTCTTCCCCTCGAGGGCCACACGGGCCTAGCAAGGTGCTCCTAACACACACAACGTGGCGAAAGCGATGGGCTGCCGCTTCACGATCGGGACACGGGAGACTATGACTTCTGTCTTGTCCGTGGGCTTCTTCCCTTGACCAGGGCTCTTCTTGCAAACTGGCTCGTAGGAAGCAATCGCCCTTCGGAGAAGCCCATGTCCCAAGTAAATAAAGGCACCTCGGGGCTAATAGCCACTGAGGGGCGCGGCCCTGCCGACAACCACGTGACGGGGCTGGGAGACCAGCCCGCCCTCCATGGAGCCTTAAGATGATCGCAGCCCCTGCAGACAGCCTGATGACAGCCTGTGGAAACCCCAGTCACGCCACTCTGAGACCTTGGGAAGTACTGCATGTTAACTGCCTTAAGCTCTTGTGGGGTGGGGGTTCCGGGCGAGGGGCCCCGAGGCGCGCCTGTGGTATGTGGATTGTTTTGCGCTAAGCCAGGCTCAAGAGAAACTTCTGCCTGCCCCGCACCTCAAGTACGTGTTACAGTTTCCTAGGGGCCTGGCCCATCATAAGAGGTTCTCCAAGAGAACCGCCTTGCCCTGTCTGTAGGGCAGGGCAAACTACTAATGACTGCACTTCTGCCTCCTGCCGTCCCGCCATGACCCTCCTCCCTGTGAAGCCCCGGGTGCCTGACCTCATTCAACTCAGGATGCCATAGATACGTCCGTTTACTTTTCTGTCTCTGCCCCTCCCCTACGTGGGGTCCCCCTGAATATGTATGTAATGAAATCTGGCTGTTTCCTCTCGTTCATCTGCCTCGTGTCCGCGGAACGGTTGAGCCAGCCAGAAGAACTTGAAGGTTAGAGGAATGTCTCCTCCTTCCCCACAGTGGTGTTTGTTCCACACCAGTAGGGGACGAACCCACGCCGCTCACACATACGGACATCTGCACCTCGAATCATACAGACGCGAAGGGCTACCGGCGTTACACGGTGTGCATGTGCGCGCGTGCGCGTGTGTGTGAGAGACAAAGACACCTAAGGGGAAACTGAGACCAGACACTCGGGCTAGTGTGTGAAATCCTCCCTCAGAGGTCGAGTACTGGGCTTCCTGATGGATTGGCTATGAGGAGAACGCGGACTCAGGGACGACTGTGCGTTGCTTCAGGGGCTGGGGGCGTGGGTAGTGGAGGTGTCGGTAGAGCGGGGGGAGGACGGCAGCTGGCACGCACCTAGGTCCTTCTGCGAGGGCCTGTGAGACAGGGCGGAGGGTCATGAATCTGAACGTCAGGGCACGATGCCGCCTTTGGAGGTGCAACTGCAAGCCTCATCGTAGAGGCGACGTTTAAAGCCACCGGCGGTGCAATGTGGCAGGAGAGCTTTGAAAGACGAAAAGGCGGGTTGACCGTGGAGTCCTGGATCATTCCGCATTTAAAGCTTTACTGAACCAAGAGAAAGGTATAAGAAAAAGTGAAGAAATGTTACAGAGGTGGCAGTGATACACTGGATAATTTAGGGGACACGGTGTGTAGGGCCACAGAGAGAGTATCGAGGAGCACTTCATAACTAGGGCTTCCGGCACTTAAAACAAAACAGATAAACACGAACAGACAAGATGACGACTCTGATGGGCAGAGCACAGCTCACGTGCCCAGGCTGTGCCCAAAACCGCGCGCACTCTGCCTACGGGCCCCCCGCTCAGCCGTGAACGAAGTGTGTCTATCCCAGTCTGTCGGCCCCGTCCTCAAGTGGGCCACACACCCAAGCAAACGTGCACGGGGCCCGGCGGCAGCATCGCCCTGTCGGCCGCCCGTGCCCGCCCCTCTCTCTCCTCCACCTCGTCTTGGTCTCCCGACTTCTGTGCGAAGGAGCTGGGAGCCTCGCAGCTTCTCACCCAAAGGCATACCTGCCACCTGGCCCGTCTCTGTGGGGACGGACTACAGGGGCCCGCCGCCCGTGGATCCCCCTGGCCAGACCGGGCGTGCCCTTAGCCGGGGCCCGCTCACCGCGGTACAAGGAGTGGTGGCTGACTGCAGACACTCTCTGTGGTCCGTGTGCACATGTTCACGGATGCACGTTCTGCTGCACACGTACCCCAAGTACACACAGATTTCACGCCCTGGGCCATAGGCTTCCCACCTATTGGTGCATTCAAAATGATGTGTTTTTACAGTTTTTTTTTTGTTTGTTTGTTTCAAGCTCAGGGTCCTTGCCTTTCAGTATGGGAAGGAAAACGTGTCAAATCACAGGCCCCCTCGCGCAGAGCGTGACTTTGCTGATGCTACGGGCCGTTTCCCCGTTCGAGTAAACCAGCCGCTCAATTTCCGCCTCTGTGCTCCTGTTCAAGTTCATGCCGTAAAGAAACGGTGTAGTAGTTGGCGAGCGACCACATAAAAACCTTCCAGTATATGTGTACATGGACGGAAAAGGTAGTGTAAGTTAACTGCCAAAAAAAAAAAAAAAAAAAGTTTTATTGAACGACTGAATCTTCCGTAAAGTACCTGATCTTGGAGGTTACTGTACTTGTGGAAACATGTTTTCAATTGTCCCCTCTCCAAATTCATTTTCTAGTGGCAACCCCCCACCGGCCCCCCCGTACATGTCACTGATACAGCTGTGTGAATTGGAAGTCAACGTTTTGGCGATGAAGTTTAGCTGAGTTCGGCTTAGGTACTGGTGTGAATTATTGGGTTGGCCAGAAAGTTCATGTAGGTTGTTCTGTAAAATAAGACACACGTTTTTCACTTTCACCAATAACTTTATTGATTTGGATAGTGTGAGCATGTCGGCTGTCTCCCGCTATTGGTTGCTCGTGGGCAGAGGCCGGGGTGCTGCTAAACGTCTTCCAATGCATAGGATAGCCCTGCAGCAAAGAATTAATTGGCCAAAATGTCAGTGGTACCAAGAAACTTTGCAAACCACTGTTGACGCATTCCGTCAGTCAGTCACAGCACCTTCTCTGTACAGTACACACGTCTTCCTTGCCGAGTGTTTCCATTGCGTTTTTACCTTTCTTGAAAAAATAAAGCGTGCTACACCAACAATGCTGCCTATCTCCTCCCATCTTCAACATTAAAACGGCCGCACAGAAATTCACCGGTTTCGGTAAGGTTTTTCAATGCACGCTGATATGACAGCTGTCACCAGACCATCTAGCAAACCTGGTTCGAATGAAGCTAAAGACAGCTAAGTGCTCTCGGAGCCATCGTATGGAAAATGTTAAACGAACTTTTTGGCCCGCCCAGTTCCTTTCTCCTATAACATGTCGGTTATATCCACACACGCTGTGAAGCCCATTTCACCTGGAAGAGCGTAGCTTTATGCCTCGGTCCTGGCGTCATTAATAATAACTTTCCCTTTTACTAATAAAAGGCTCCAGGTCTGGATAATAAAATTATGTGGTCATCTCTTAGAAGTTAGTAACGTCAACACCGGCTAATGTTTCTCATGTATTTGCTCTTTGCCAAGGACTATAGCCGAACAGTGAACTCACTTCATCTTTTATAACCCTATTAAGTGGACCTCTACAGATGACGAAAATGAGGCTTAGGCAGGTAAGGCAACCGGTCTGAAATGACAGACCTACGGACTCAGTACTTCACACGTTTTCTAAGGGACTGTTGTCTCTGTTTTTCATGGTCATCTTTCAAAAAGTTGGTGTTGATTTAAGGCTCTTTTTACTATTGTCATAAATGCAACTTCGGAGTCTCTGAATGGAAACATTGTACGTGCATTTAAAACATGCTGGGAAACGCACCGCGGCCTTGGATCCCGGACGAGACTAAGTAAAGCCGCTAGCTGGAGCGGAGGCCCGTGGCTTTGAATGACAGCGGCCTCTTGGGAGCATCTCTCAGAAGCGGTTCTCCGGCACTGGGTTCAGGGACACGTGGGGACTGTGCCGCCCTCACCAAGGAATCTGACAGTGGTCCGTGAGGACTCGGAACCCCTGGAAGACGGGGCTCTTTGTCCCGAGCTCTGTGGTCCCATTGCGGGTTATGGGATCCCAGTGGACATGAGGTGCTGTCGGACGGGGCAGGATGCTACGCAGTGTGGATCTCGACTGGCCGATGAACAAGACTCCCTCAGCCACATGGACATGAAGGGGGCCCAGCGGGTCCTCCTTCACTCAGCGCCCTCCTCTCATCACAGCTGTGCCCGGGCCGCCCCTCCACACCATCCTCGCTCAGCACGTGCACTGGGAGAGCCTGGAGCACATCACTGGTGTGTTCCAGCCCCACCGACAGCTCTCTGCTCTTTTATTATTACTTTTAAAGATTTTATTTATTTGTTTTTAGACAGAGGGGAAGGGAAGGAGAAAGAGAGGGAGAGAACCATCCCTGTGGGTTTGCCTCTTGTGTGCCCTGAACTGGGGACCTGGCCCACAACCCAGGCCCGTGCCCTGACTGGGGAATCGAACCGGCGACGCTTTGGTTTACAGGCCAGTGCTCAATCCCCCGAGCCACACCAGCCAGGGCTTAAACACATTTTTTAAAAATTTGATTTAGGTACCTCTGCTCTTTTAAAGAAGTCAGCCCAGCTTTAGGTACTCAAATCTATTTCCGAAAAGACTTTCCGGTCCGTGGGAGCCATCTTTTGTCCGAAAGGGGCTTGTGGGATAATATTACGCCCTCTCGCAGATGGTGTTTGTGCCTGACTCGTGTCCTTGGGACCTTTACCATTTATGGCGCCAGCAAGTTGCAGGAGCATGGCAGGCTGGCAGGACCTTTTGCACTTGGGTCCCCGAGCGCTGAGGAAGGCTCTTCCACGGACTGCAGGTATAAATTGGCACAAAAATACCCCAGCTACCTTGCTTCTTGGGCGAGAGAATCCCAGAGCCTGCCCGTGGCACCCTTCTCTGAGGTCGGCGGACGTGACGGAGTTTCGGTGGCTTTCCCCGTGGTCAGCGCAGTAGCCCCGCCTTCGCTGCGTCCCCCATCCTGCCCTCGGTCCGCTTTGCCTGTGATAAGTTGACCCAGATTCCAACTCCTGTCTCCCTTCCCATTGCTTTCACCCGGTGCCAAGGTTTTCTGGTGCACAGAGGCTTCAGCCTTCCTTGCTTTTGCCTTCTGCATCATCACTGCTGTCTCATCTCTGTTTTGGCATCTCTTGGCGCTCCCCCCGCCCCCGCCCCTGTACTCAGACCCAGCACGAGGAGCCCTCCCTTCCCTGCAGGGTCGGGATCAGAGCGTGTACGCGCGTCATCACGAGAAAGGGAGGGGGATTCGCAGAGCAAAGAGAGAACATAAAATTTTCATGGGTGAATTTCAAGTTTTTAAATACAGCGCCCAGTTTTAAAAATATAAACGGTGCCCCATTTAAGTTTATTGGAGTTAACTGGGAGAGCTTGGGGCGATCGCGGAGTATATGTGATTGGCAGCTGTCCATGGGAGCAATTTTCAAGCAAAAAGGCATCGGTGAAGAATTTTATACTGCATGCTCGAAATTTAAGTTATTGGTATATGTAACGTTGACGTTTGCTTCAATATTTTTTAACTCTGTTTACACTGACAACAGGTGTCACATCGACACGGAGCCATAGATTACATTTCATCGGGTGATGTTAGCCTTAATCATGTAAATTACCTATGCTCGGAACATTCAAAATGTGCTTTCGAAGGGAATCCACGATGAACACGACAGATCATTAGGAAATCATTTAATAAGCCAAGGTGATTATAAAACTCTTTACTCAGTGAGTGTGTAAACACAGGCATTGTATTATGATAGCGGGTTTCCATGGCTACCTGGTTTTTAATACACTCGGAAATGACTTACACTGAGGCAGCCTTGGGAAGTTCCTGCAGGGCCTCTTTCCCACCTAATGAAGAAGGTGACTAATTGGAGCTCGTGGAACGGGGGCCACAAAGCCAACTTTGTTCACAGGATGCTCTTCAAAGGAAATGTTCATTTCCTGTCTGTGAAAACAGGGCTACATTTGCTAATGAGGGGCAGAGGGGCTGGGCAGACCACCACGTGCCTGTTTTGCCTGCTCACCACTTCCTTCCCGTGGGTTCGGGGGACGGTGTGACCGGGCTTCCTCGGTCCCCAGCTTTGGGTCCCTTCAGGGACAGCACTGAACTCCTGAGGAAAGTCTGGACATTTGATTCAAGATGCCTCCCGCGATACGTGGGAGGAACCCAGATATGCCATCTTCACATGTGTCCGCTGATGTCCACGCCCGTGTGTCTGTGGGTCTGCACCTGTCCCTCCTGCCGTCTTCGCATCTACTTCTAGAAGGATCTTCTCCTTCCCCTGGGTCTATGGGTAGGAGTACTGCTTCAGTGATACGAACATTGATCCCTACTACCCCATATCGAAAGTTGTGTGGACATCTGTAACTACGCCTACGGCCACATGCCCGCCTGTAATTCTCTCCATCCCTTCACTCTACCGTGTCCTTCTACGTGTACATGCCTGCATCAGTACCTGCACCAGAGCTCACAGCTGTATCTCCTCATCCAAGACCTGGAGGAGCTCTTCCTGCGGCTGTGGCGTGGGCCCAAGGCTGTCATGATGCAGCAAGCAAGTGCCTCTATCAGGGCTCGTGCATCCAGGCGCCCAAATCCATCCGCCTTGCCCTCCTCCCTCTCCACGCCCTGGCCCGCTGCCGTGTCCGGGCTCTGTTCCTAGCGGCCGCTGGGAATTTGGGGTGCCTTCCCAGTCTGCCCCAGGGAGAGCCAGAAACCCTCCCTTCCCGCCGTCACCCTCCCAGTAGTCTCTCTGGGACCCCCTGGCGCACACGGTGGCAAGTTTCCCACGTCCACATGCAGAATTGTTTACCCCCTCGTTATTCTGAGCTTATCCACTTGAGAATTCGATGAGGCTCTCTCTTTACAAACCCAAGTGGCCGCGGAGGATGTGTCCAAAATGAAAACGTAGCCTCCCCCCGAAAAGGAACCTGCCTCTCCAGCTGGGTCCCGGTCTACCTCTCAAACTCACAGGCGCCTTGGAGGCTGGCCTCACAAAGAAAGACGTCCCATTTTTTCATTGCCCCTAGGAGAACGTCTCATCCGCGTGTTACAGCATTTTCAGCGCGCTGGAAGCAGTGACGCAGGCCTTTTGGAAAGGAGATGTGAAGTCGGGGTCGGGTGGCAGGGTGGGGGGCCGGGGTTGGGGGAAACCGGCAGCTGCAGCTCTGCCCGCGGCTCCCTGGGGCCGCGTCCGTCCGTCCCCAGCCGCCTCCCTGGCCCTGGCCTGGGCCCGCTGCCCACCTTCCCCTCGGGTTCTGCCTCTCCTCCACCTACTCTGACCCTCTCCTTCCGACCTGTACCGAACCATCTGACGTGAATCTTTCATTTCTTCTCTTGCCTCCTCTGGCCACTCGTTTCTCTTCTCTACGTGTGGGACCCCAGTGCAGGATCTGCCCCCCATCCTGCCTGCCACCCAACGCGTCTTCATTTCTCTTTGAACAGCAACCACTCCGACAGTGTCCTCTTTTTCTACACGTAGGTTCCCAACATGCATCGGGACTAGTTCTTATCCATTGTCCTCTTACCACACGGCCTGTCATTGGGAACTGCTGGGCTAAATTACACAGAAATTATCTGGTGTTCAGGGCAACTAGTCCGAACCCGTTTTATTGCCAGGACACCCTAATGTGCATCACAGCCGACAACCCACTGACGGGGTCTGCCTGCCGTCTCCCAGTCAGATACTGTGCACAGCTTTCCTTTGCTTCCACACGTGTCCTTCCGTGCACCTGGAGTCGCGCCTTTTGTCAGAGATTGGTGTGGCACAGACGCCACGATGCTGTGTCCCCCCCACCCCCCGCAGACAGCAGAGGTTTCCAGTCTTTCCTCTTCTAGTGGTCCATCCTGTACATCGCTTCCACTCGCGACCTCGTGGCGTTGAGCGTTCAACTCTCCCTCTAGCCATGCATCCCCAGCATCTCTCGGCGGCTCCTTGGGCAAGCAGGCTCTTGGCCTTGCCCCAGGCCCGCGGAGTCTGAGCCCGGACCCGAGCCCGAGGTCTGGGAATCGGCATCCGTACTTTCACACGCCCCGTCCGTGATTCCGATGCACAACTCCAGTTTTGAAAGCGTGCTCTCTAAGGAAGAGACTTTTCCTCTCCTGACACGGCCACCGGGAATGCGGGTGGTAATTTTGTAACAGAAGCTCGGTTATTGGGTTACCCCTTTCTCCCCGTTTTGTTTTCGTCTTCCTGGGCGAGGACAGCCCTTCCGGGAGCTGTCTCAGGTGGCTCCTCCGCCAGGGCAGGGGTGAAGGTTCCTTCTCCTCCAGGAGAAGCAAAAGGAGAAATTTCAAGGTCATGTTCGGATTCGGAGATCAAACAGGATTTGGCAACGAGAAAGCAGGCTCGTGAGCCGGACTTTTGCACTGAATAAAGGCCGTGAAGGTCCTTACTCTCCCATTTAGGAGTTCGAGAGCTGTGCATAGCGGGGCAGGTGGGTGCCAGAGGTCGTGGCCTTTAAAATGGAGGTCAGGGTACATTCTTTGTAGGACAGTTGTGGAGGTCAAAGGAAGAGACTAGAAGTATCATCACCACAGTTGTCACCGTCGCCAACACCGTCACTGTCACCGTCATCACCATCGTCGCGTCCTACTGTAGCGCTAGAACAGTTGGTGGACGTGCACTTTGTAGGCAACATACAGTCTGACCTTTTCCTAGATCCACATCACAGCCATGTCTGTGAATGCGTTGCCTTATGCGCTGTGTAACTGCCACCTTAGATTCATACATCACCTGGGTCCTTCACATTTTTTCGGAAACAGGGAATCCTGTCATCTAGAATAGGAACACCCTCTTTGCCAGGGTGGCACTGCGTTGACCTTTGCAAAGCGTCCGGAAAATTTCTCACAGTGCCCTCCTTGGAGATTGTTCAAATCGTCCGTTTCTGTAGTCACCCTCGTGAATATTCGGGCGTGGCCAAATAGTTCCGCGTCTGGAAAGCGTCCTGGAAAAGACTTTTGCTTCCGAGTGCCAGCTGATGACGGAAACCTGTCATTGGGATGGAATCCGAAAAGCCTCGTAGGCTGAGGGACATTGTCTGTCTTAACATTGTCTGGTTCTTAACATTGTCTGTCTTAACATTGTCTGTCTTAACATTGTCTGGTTCTTAACATTGTCTGTCTTAACATTGTCTGGTTCTTAACATTGTCTGTCTTAACATTGTCTGGTTCTTAAGTGTGACAGCTTGGGGCTCTGTGCCTCACGGGGACCGCAGGTCTGGACTGGCGCAGCCCGGTGAATCTCCGTGGCGTCCGTTGGGAGCTGGTTGACCGACTCATCCTGGTGTCTAAGCCCCAGTGGCCTGGGGAACCTGGGCCCCGTGAGTCACCCCCCCTGTGAGTGCCGTGCCCGGCAGCCCTCGTGATTTTGTACGGTTTCCGTTTCTCCATGAAGAGTCTCCTCAGGAGATGTCACGGTGAGCCGCACAGGGACATCTAGTGTAGGAAGCGGAGAAGACACGACGGAGGAAACCCCGGCGGATCACCATGGAACGCCAGGTCCAGAAGGATATGACGGATGGCACCTTGACCCCCCGCTCTCTGTCCTGGGCCGCAGTTGCCTGCCTTTTCTTCATCAGCAGTGATAAGCAACCCCTCAGGATCTCTGAGTCATACCAGGGGGAAAATAAACCCCCCGTCTCCGTTGGCGTGGTCAAGATTATCTCTTATTGTCTAGCTGAGATAGTTTCTGTCCTGGAGTTTCCTTTTAGAGAACACATATCGAGGGAGGTCGTCACGCTTACCCACACATGTGGTGTGTTTGTGGTTGCCGTGAAAGGCAGTGGCACGCCGATGAGCTCTGTCTACAGCGGAGTGGCTTCACCTTTGGACGGTGCTGTGGTTCGGGTGGGGCCAGCCCCGGTGGGAAGCGCGGCGCGGAGAGAACGAAGGAGCTGGTGCGCCGCGACGAGCCGGGAGGGAGCGGAGAGTGGCGACGAGTGGTCATCAAGGAAGACTTGGCAGGCTCCGTCATTCCGACGGACGGCCAGGGGAGCCCAGTGTCGCCTGGAACCTGCCCCCCGGGCAGGCATAGGATTTATGACCGAACCCACTGAACAGGGAGGCGGTTGCACCTGCATTGCAAAGGTGACATAGTGTTCTGTGTTTTCAAGAGGTAACGAGGACGTGGGTAACAGTTCCTTTTCTTAATGGGTCAGACAGCTCTCCTGTCTGATCCACAGGCTATGATGCAGTAAGAGCAGAATGGCTAGGGTGCAAGTGTTCATAAGTTTAAATTTCCTACATGATACCGAACCTTTTTCCAAGGGGTTTTTTACTCCCACCGGAGATGCGTGAGAGCTCCGTGGCTCCGCATCCTTGCCCTCACATACCGCGTCTCCGCTTCGCCACTCCGTCCTTCCATTCTCACCGCTGACCCTGGCCCACTGCCCGTGGCTTAGGACCGGAATCCTAGTGCCAAGTTTAGGACCCAGCCCTGGGCATGTCTCCTGCGTCCCTTCGCGTCCCGGTCCCCACCACCTATCACCTAACGGGCACCCTCACGCCGATACGCACCTGTCGTGGTTCTGTCTGGGAGGCTCCAACGGTGCCTGGTGTCGGGGTTCCTCGATTAACATCTGTTTATCATCCACGTGGTTGTCAGCTCCCCGGTGGCGAAACCCACGTTTGTTTTAGTTCATGTGTGTACCTGCAGCGTTTGGAGTGGTTTTTGCTGAATCGAGAAGTGGAGGAAGTGGTAAGCGCGGAGTGTTCCAGGTCTTCGTTGGGTTCCCCGTGCGTGCGTCTGTTTCCTTCCCGGCAGGACGCTGTTCTTCCCTTGTTTCATATCCTGGTTGGGTCCTTTCTCATTGTGAGCATTAGGATGATACAATCTTTTCCCCTTTCTCTAGAGCTTGAACAAAATTAAGCAATAAACAGTGCATGCTAAAATCTGAATCTTTGGGCTACAGCCCCCCCCTCCAAAAAAAAAAGACTCTTGGAAATTCACACCGGAGTAAAACCCATCAATATTCACGGCAGGGAATGTCAGATAGGAAAAGCTTAAATTAACTTAAGATAAATATCAAAAGTGTGAAATCCATTAACATAATTTAAAATCATGGACGCCTATGTTATTACGAGATCATGGCTCCCAGTCCCTAGGAAAATCTTTGTCAATAAAGGCAAGACTGATTCTGTTTTGGGCTCCCATTTTGTCACGCTATCCGATGATCTGTAATGATTCAGTGTGCCGATCATCATTAATATTTATTGACCCTCCCTGACGCCTAACGCTGTATATTTGCTTCGATGGTAATGAACTGCTTCACGTGTAAATTTAATAAATGAGCGAAGGGCTGTTGAAGATCAGCCTGCGAAGGGAGACAATGTCTCGGGCCGTGGGATCCAATGCGAGTGACACTCGTACGGCTGTTCAGCCTCCAGACAAAGCCGCTGAAGGTAAATGAAATAAACATTCCTTCCTGAAGATCCGGCAGAGGCTCAGCAGCCACGGGTGGCTCGCGGCTGCCATCCTGGATCGGCCAGACAAGGAATTTTCCATCATCACAGAAAGTTCTACGAGGCAAGGCTTGTCCAGGGGACTTCATGAATGGCATCCTCAACATAAGTGGGAGCAGGCTTCATTGTTTTGTTTTTTTTTCTTCAAAATAAATAAACTGGATCGGGGGGAGTTTAGTAGGCAGAGAGGGGCTGTCAGTTTTACAGGGCTCGCGGCTGTTTCTGAGTTGTCCACGCAAGCCATCGGCGAGCCACGCACGTCGGCTCCAGCCCAGTCCTCGTTTTTGAAAACGCGATTAGACTGGGACACCACCGTCCTCGTTCCAGCACGGCCTGTGTTTGTCCACTTAGGCTCAGCAACGGTAGCGTGGGGTGGTGGGAGACCGCGCGGCTTGCAAAGCCAAAAACACTCCCTCTGTTCCGAGCATGTTTGTCGCACCCTGCTGGGGGTCCTTGTGTCCCGCGCCGCACAGAGTCTCGAGGGGTTGCTGAGCTACTGCAGAGCGAGCCTTGAGGGGTCTCTAGGAACAGGGGCCCTTACCCCACAGAGGGAACCATCGGCCGTGCGATGCGCCTCCCAGGGCTTCAGCGAGCATCCCTTTAGAAAGGAGAAGAGGATGACAGGGTAGCTGCATTTGCGCCAAGGACGAGTTACGGTCCATGTGTGGGGACAGGTTTCTAACAATCAGATTGTTTTATGGATGATGAAGTGCTCACTTCCGAAGACTGTTCAGAGCCTCCGTACTATGAAGGTTGAAGTCAAAGTGGAGGAGGGATCCGATGGGAGTCTGTCAAGAAGGTTCCAGCCCACCTGGAGACAGATGGCGTCCTCTCCCAGGTAGACCTTTCTCCTCACGGATCCACGGGAGGCTTTGATGATGACCCCTTTGTAGGAAAAGTTTGGTTCTACGGATGTGCACAGCACCCTCCACACAGCGAGTCCAAGAACCCCTGAGCGATGTTCTTCCAGTTCTCGAATTCTGTGACATTAAAAAAACATTTTTTTAATTGTACAAAATCTCCATCTAAAAATTCAAGATAACTCACAATGATCAGTCCAGGGCGGTGTGGTGCCAAGCTTGGGCCCTAGAGAGCGTGGCCTGGGGGAAGGTCGCCGCAGACCCAGTGCCAGCCGCACCAAGCTCCCCTGTGCCCGGCAGCGTCGCTGTCAACTTAAGGTGAAAATTTATATTCCCGAAAAATGGAGCATGCAGGAAATGGCCCTGTCGGGGGAGTGTGTTCTTACGTTGGTGGCCATTCGCTTTCATTTAGGGCTATCCTAAAGACTGACTTCACACGCAGCTTCGAATCGTTTACCTCTTTCGAAATATCTACCGGCTCACCACGGTGCTATGTTGGGCAGCATTCACTTTCCCTTTCATTGTTAAAATACTTGGATTTGCTGTGTGGCTTTGATCTAAAGCTAGGCATTTTAAGAAGGCCAAATGAAGTGGTACGAAAATCTATAAATGAAAAATGTCTTAAGACTGTTACGGGCATTTATTATATATCCATATCATATCATAAGAAGCCGTAATAACAGCATTATATTCTGCAATTACATGCTTCCGTGGCAGCTTACCATGCGTTTACTGTAATTACACCATTTGACTAATTACAGCAATTATGCCACTTAGTGGCTGGAGTCTTAGCTCTGAATTCCATTGATTGGGTGGATTTACTTTCTCCCTCATCCCAGCAGGTTTTGTGCCTGGAATTCACTGAGTGTCGGAGACTCGAATTCTGTGTTGCCAGTTTTTCTCCATTTCCAGCGATGATGTTAAGGGTTGGGGACGAAGGCGCTGCTTACGTTTTTCTTAGCCTATTAAAATGTCCGAAAGAGGACGATTGTTCTCTTCCTGCCCGAGCACGCGAAGTGCTGGTCTGCTGGAATAAGCCCTTGTCTGCAGACCAGGGACTCCTGTCGGTGTCCTTCCCGGGAGCCAAACGGTTGGCTGAACCAACAGGCTGCTTAATGAAATGAGAATCAGTCTGGTCACTTAGTAAAAAAGGTGGCCCATCGGTTTCATGCTCTCTCATTCCTCTGACCCCTTGTTAAGCTAAATGGATTAAATAGGTGTTTTTTTTTTTCTGTGTGTGGGTTTTGTTTTTTTTTTTAAAGCATTGTACAGCTGGAGTTCAAAGGAGGTCGGCCACCAATGACAAACACATCCTGCAAATAGAGATTCAAGTGCACATTCAGCGACAGGTGCGTGGTCCCATCCTGTTTCCCAGAAGGCATGGTGCCTGCCTCTGAGGGGAATTGCAAGCATTGAGGACAGAGGCCCCAAGGTCAAAGACTGTCGGGTGCTCTTCTCAAGTCTGTGGGGAAAAGTTAGACTTCCAATGAAATCCCATGACAAAAACGTTTTCCATTCTGCAAGTGAACTTCAACGTCATTGCTGTTGACCTTGGAGAAGGAATGAAGTCATCGTTGGCGTTGGGTCATGTCTTCCGCTTTTTGTCTCCTGTCACGGTGTCAGCCAGCGGGGGTGGGAGGGTGGGGGGTGCAGTGGGGTTGGCATGCCGGGGACCAGGCATTATTTGGAAGGTCTGGAAGCAATCTGAAAGTTGTTAGATCTTAGAACACTCACAAAAGGTCCAAACATCAATTTTACCCTGTGTAAGGAAGGAGATCCCAATAGCCACCTCGTAGGACTTTTATAAAAGCGAAGCGAGAATGAGAAAGCTCTTTGTGAACCGGGTCATATACCAATACGTGGAGCTTCCGCCTGCTGTGTTTCCAAGGGAAATGTGTACTTTAGGAAGAAATTCATGCTCTTTTCCGAAGAGTCAAAGGTTGTAGGTAGGATGCAAACGATTGCATGATGTGAACCTCTAGAACTTTTTAGAGCATTTTCCCATCAGTCTCATTTATTAGAATAAGAAGCTCTGCGACATCGAGCTCCTTTGTCAACGTGAGAATACAAAGGATTCGGTGACTGCATGAAACGAGCTGGGACTTGAAAAGCGATCTTAGAAAAAGTATCAAATGTGTACCAGCAATCAACATTTCATAAACAACCTGAGAACGTGACAGAATGTCGCCCCATATCAGCTTCGTTTGGTGTCCGCTGTTTACGTTGCCATTTCTGTTTCTGAGCCGCCTTCCGTCGTCAGTCAGTTATGGAGCGACGGAGTCTTTTATTTACTAAGATGACAGAAACGAGAGTAGAAGAAAAGGCGCACACCTGTCTTCTTTTGAATTCGATGGTGCTGTATTACTACTGCATAATCATTGATATTAATGGGTATTCATAAAATAGTTATTATTTCAGTATATTCGGAGTGACAACTTGTAATGTCATCCATTTGATTGCTCTGTATTTCTAATTCAGCGGAGGCGGACTTAATGAAACTGCGTCCTGCATATTTGTTGGTTTCTTTTGGCCACTGTTATCCTCTTAAGAGCTCATTTTTATTGGGTTGAGCTTACTCAGCTCTTGTGAGTATCCAGAACCCTTCCAGAATAATTCAAAGTGGCTTTGGAGAGTTATCTTTAGACTGTGGTCTGTCTTGTCTGCCAAGCCCATGACATAATAATTCCCCAGGGACAAGAAGGATTGAAATAGGCCCAGTTTTCTATAAGCCCCAGAACTGTGAATTAAAAACAGACAAACAGACCATGAAATGGTATTTCCTCTCGTATTTCCAGCAAAACTTGTTCTCATTGTCCAGGAAGTCATTTGGACAAGGTTTGCCTCACAGAGTAGAAGGGTTGCACTTTGCTTCATTGATGACTAGCCAAGTCCAAGTGCCGCTGGGGGAGTGGGTTCCCCGAAGGGCGACCTCGGAAGGCACCGCTTAGCATCCACCGCCGCCGCCACCGGGTTGTCCCCTTCCGGATGCGAGTCCGCATTGGCCCGCGCGCTCCCTGTGAACAGGTCGTGCCGTGGTGCTCCGCTCGGCGGTGTCTTGTACTTGAGGGCTCATTTCATCGAAGTCCCTAAAAATGGCTCCCAGAATGGGACCATCGTCTGGCTGTAGTTTGTCAGACACAGGATGTCGTGACCTTCCTGTCCACCAAACGACACGGCGCCGTGGCCGCAGCCACAAATTGCATTTGCTGCTTCGCTGCATTTTTTTGTTGGTGCTTAGGGTGACCGAAGCCACCTCGCCACATGCAGACATTGGTTCTTGGTTTGGCATAAACGTGACAAAGTGTTCGACCACGTAAATTATCCTTCATTACTTTGGAGCACCATCGGGGTCCACCATTTTGATTTATGGCGTTAGACCCCGTTTTCCTTTCGTCCTTTGTTCCTTGTTTGTTTCTTTGATCGGGCGTATAGGATACCAGGTATTAGATTTCGTCAGCCCTGGCTTAGCCATTTGCTAGCTAACTCGGGGTAACTCCCATGCTTCCCATAATTCTTCCATGTTTCCTTTGAAAAAGATGGGGGTATGCGTTTGTGTCGTAACGGGTGGTTGTGAGGGTTCAAAGTGGTAAGGAGCAGAGAGAGGACATAATAGATTTTTAACAGATGTTGTTGTCATTGCTGCTTTTTCAGTTTTCCTGGGGGCTTCCTGGGGGACCTCTGCTGCTTTTCACCGAACGTCTGTCCCTCCCCTCTGCATTTTTCTGCACGTGGGATTGCTTTGCTCTCCTTCTCTGCAGCCTTAGGCTTTCTGTCGTGGGCCTGCCGCGTCCCTGACGGGGCCTGTTTCCTGGCCCGGCCACGTGGCCCCGGGTTCCACTCCACTTTGGGAATTTCGGCGTCCTGGGGGACGAGCTGGCCTGGATCGCCGGGCGCCTTTCTCGTATCGCTTGGGGTAGGCACGTCGCTCTCTGACGTTTTTATTTTCACTTGTTCTCTGTTTATGGACTTGTCTGGAGGCCACGCCTTCCTGATGCCAGCGGGGCGGACAACATCGGGCACCGCCCCCACCCCCGGTGCCTGGAATAAACCCTTTTGCTACCGCCAGCTCCCATTTTCGACATTTGAGAAGCTCCACGTTAATTTTGTCCCTCCTTATTCTTGGAGAA
Source organism: Mormoops blainvillei (assembly GCA_004026545.1). Taxonomy (NCBI): domain Eukaryota; kingdom Metazoa; phylum Chordata; class Mammalia; order Chiroptera; family Mormoopidae; genus Mormoops; species Mormoops blainvillei. The sequence continues at coordinate 123,902 of PVJD01003185.1, forward strand.
GCGATGCGACCGCTTTGGTGTCTGTGAGCAGCACCGAAGAAGGGCTTCCCGCGGCTTCCCTGTCCTCGTATGCAAAGGTCCGCACAGGGGTCGGCGCTTCTACTGTAAAGGGCCGGACGGTAACGTTTCAGACGTGTGAAACGTTACCGTCCGGCCCTCCACGGTCAGCTCCGTCCGTGAAGTGCAAAAGCAGCCATAGACCGTGCGTGTCCAGCCTTTTGGACATCATGTTTTAAGGAAATTTACGATTTTGCGTTGGGCCGCGTTCATAACCCTCCTGAGTCACGGGTCAGACACCCCTGCTACCTGTTGTAATTGAATGGGCGTGGCATGTTCCAGTACAACTTTATTCGCAAAAATAGCTAGCAGGCCAGACCTGGCCCCCAGGTTGCAGCTCGTTGACCCCTTGTCCGGACCGTCCGCTGCATGAGGGGAAGGTCCCTTTCTGTGTCGCTCACTGGCCTCGGCGTGCAGCACGGTTCCTGGCTCGGTGAGTGTTTGCCGCCCTGCCGAATCGCCCTCCGTTACGGGCGCCTGGAGACGAGGAGCGTGCACCCTTCCCTAAGCCCTCGCCTGTCATCTAACACACCTCCGTCAGGTGTGGGCCTGCTGAAGCGGCACCTTGCCCCCGCGGGGATCGTGCTGGTTAATTTTCAGGTCAGCTTGGCTGCACTTTGGGGACCGACTGTTTCAGTCAGCGGGCCAGGGAGCTCATCTCTGGACCGATGGCCGCTGAACTCACTGCCCTGCCTGCCCCCAAGGGACAGGGATTAGCTAGGGCGTGTACACTAGGTGGCCAGACTCTTGGGTCCATCTTGTGCTTCTGCGCAGCACAGGTGGGAGACTAGCAGGTGGGGGAAGGACACAGGCCTGTGACAGGGAAGCTGAAAGCCTTCACCTTGCATGCCCAGAAGCGGCTGCTTGGAGAAGTGTGAGGCCACCCCAGGGCTTTGCGGGCAGCAGTGCAGCCAGGACTGCAGTGGCATCTACGGGTCCCCTCCTGCCCTTGGGGGTTGCTCACGGCACGTGTCGACCCCTGGATCATAGGTCTAGAGGTGTCCGAGTCACTGCAAGGAGGGTCTGTGTGCACCTGTGCGTTGCAGGAGTGCCGATTACATACACAATAGACTTGGCCTTATATCTGCATCTCAGTCCTTCAGTGATGTGTAGCGTATTTGTCTCCTGTGGCTGCTGTAACAAATGACCACAAACTGAGCCGCTTACAGCAACCCAGACGGACGACCTTTCCGAGCTGGAGGTCACAGGTCTGAAACAGGTCCCGGACGAAAACCAGGGCGTTAGCAGGGCTCGTCCTTCCGGTTTTGCAGAGAGCCTTTCCCGACTTCTGGAGCTCAGTCCCCTGCATCCGCCGGCTCCTGGCCTCTTCCTCCCGTCAGACTGACCACCCTGCATAGGATGAGTAAAATACACACTTCTGGGAAAGCATTGCTGAAACTTAAAAAGAAAAAATTGTCATCAGCTCTGGCCGGTGTGGCTCAGTGGATTGTGTGCTGGCCTGAGAAGCAAAGGGTTGGTTGCCTTCTGATCCCCAACCAGGGCACAGGCCTGGGTTGTGGGCCAGGTCCCCAGTAGGGGGCGTGCGAGAGGCAACCACACATGGATGTTTCTCTCCCTCTCTGTCTCCCTCCCTTTCCCTCTCAAAAAAAAAAAAATCTTAAAAAAATAAAGTAAATTAAAAAATCTGTCTTAAAAAAATACCCGCCATCAGTGTGGCTCCTATCAGTTGTCACGGGTGAGAGGAACTCGGATTCTTCTGAAACGACGCAATTGCGTGCATGCTGTGAAGCCTGAGGACGGCGAGGGATGGGGGCGGGCAGCGTCGGGGGACGCGTCCTGGGGCCTGGGGGTGAGCGGCGGGGCACCGGGAGCTGCCCCCGCGCCCCGCGGTCAGGAGGGGAGAGAAGGGAAGGCACAGATGGACGCCGAAGACCAATTTCGCCGAACTCCCGGTGCTGTGCAAGCCCCCCCGCCGAAGCCGTAGCGGGCTTTGTGCCTTTTTTTGTTTATTTTGGTCCTGCCTCCAAGTGAAACATGAGGTTGTCATCAGAAATTTGGTGCATTAGCATTCAGTGTCTTTGGAAATTTACGGCCCGAAAATCACAGGGAGAACCGTGAGAACAAGGGTTTTTTTTCCCCTTTACCAAGCAATTAAATGTGATGAATATGCTATCCACAGCGGTGAACGTTGGAATTAATAAGCTGAAATGTCAATGCATGACTATTTGTATACTTGACATCTAATAATTACATCATTAATCATAAAAAAATTCTGGCAATCTTAAGCAGAGAGCATTGATAATTAATTTTCTTGCCCTGGAAAGTCCAATTCATTCCATAGTCAGAAAGAGTCAGCGTTAATTTCTTTTCTACCAGCCGGGGGCCACCAGTTAATGTATTAAAATCAGAACATTTACAATAACAGACTAATTAAATTATTTCCTTACTGTAGTAGAAAAACGCATGGAGCTTATGTAGATGATCAGTCTCCACTATAAATGCCATTTAATTCTCCTTGAAAGTCAAGTTCTTCCCAGTGGCAACTTTAAACTGTCAAGTGAGATGAGAAATTCAGTTTGCTAGAGTCATAAAGAATATTGACTTTTGCATATCATTGTTGTTAATACGTTTTAATGCGACTGATAGGGAGCTCATTAAAATAATATTTTTCAATAGATGAGTGCGAGTCATCAGCAGAGGAATAAAGCAAGAAGGAATTATTTTAACGCTGTGGAACGCGTGGTGCTTGAAATGTTTCTGCCGATCCACTTTCCCTGACAAATTTAATTCGGTAAACAAGATACATATTTTTGAATGGAAATGCACAGCGTTCATGACAGCTTAGCACTTCGGGGTGTGATTTGGGTCACCGGCAGCAATAGGAGGAAATGCAAGGATATCAGCTTCGAATGTCCAAAAATGAGGCAGAAGAAAATAAGTTGTCTAGAACAATTGTTCTGAAAACATTAGCCAGAAACAAATGACAGTGGAGGTGCCGATGGGTTAAAGATGTCTAGACGAGGGGGTGTTCTAAAGGGGTTGGGAAAAAGTAAGTGTGTAAATAGGCTTTTATTTATTTATTTATTTATTATTTGGGGGGTGCAACATAACAATAAAGAGAATGACATATGACACAAATGTATTCCAGGGTCCCAAAAAGGTAAAAGAAAATAAAGATGTTGCTTTGGTGTCTCCAAGATCGAAAGGCTATGAGATAATCTCACCCACCTCCTGGTAAGAAAGGAATCCACCGGAGGACTGTGCGCTCAAAACATCCCCCCAGAGTACACGGATAAACACACACACACACACACCCCCTGCTGGTCCAGGATCCATGTTATCACTAGCTCAAAATTTATGTTGATTTTGGGTCATCAGACGGGACTTCGGAGTTATGAAATTTAATAATTCAGCCACCACTGCTTCATCATCCCAGCAAAGACACTGATTTCTGTATCTTCGGAAGACTTTTCTTGCTACCCGCATTGCAGGAGTTGTTTATCTTCTCTGAACTGTGACCTGCGTGTTTGGTAGATGTGGGTGGAGGTGGCGGAATTCGGCTGAACTCATATCTTCCTTAGAAAGTTTAGCTAAAAACAAACCTTGACCGGCCTAGGGTAACACCTGAGTACTTCCAATTCCAGGTGTAGAAGGTTTGACTTGGAGGAAGAAACGGTTCTTGAGAACTCCGGCTAAAATGAGCATGTAGATTATATACTACGTGTTATGCCAAGAGCATAATCGATGCCTTTGTACCAAAAAAAGGTCACCGTGCCAGTTTTAAGATCATCTTGCAGATTGTGATTCAGCGAGCTGAAAAGGCCACTCCTTTCAATAAACCAGAAATTCCGTGGCATGTGGATCACTCCGTTCTCAGTCAAGCGTGCTTTTCCCGTGTGTAAGGAATGTGTTACAGCACGAGCTGAGCGGCAATAAACCTGACTGGGCTCTGAATGTTTAACGACCGTGCACGCAGAGGGGAGCCGATATGAACTGCCTTCTTAATTAGGTCTGCATTTTAGAGAGGGGGAGTTTTGGGGGTCCAGCATGTGCCTCGATGCTGCAGCCTCCCTGTCAGGGGACCGCGGGAGCGGCCGACGTCCTGTAAACTTGGGTACTCCAAAATATGACCATCGAGAAACATGGCATTTTCATAACTCAGAGGAAGTATTTTTACTTTCTCTCTTTTCCCCTATCTACCTTGTTTTCTGTTTCAGAAACCAGGACACTTCTGTTAAATGTAGTGGGATTGCTTCTCCCTAAAAATCTTCGGTGTCCCATTTTTGCTGTGATGTATAACTGACGGCGTCGTAGAATTAAGGAACGCTGGGAGCAAAATTGAGAATTCCCTCTGAGTGGCCTGGTGCCTCCATGAAAGATGCCCACTAACCTTGCAGTTTAGAACAAAGCATATTTATTGTTATATTACACAGACTCGCCGACCTCGATGTGTTGGGTGGGCTGAGTCCTTAATGAAAGAAGGCGCGCCCAGGATTCTGCCCGTTGTTGTTGGCAGAGGTCACTTCCATGGCGAGGGATGAAGTGCCCATTCTCCAGTGGCTGTCAGCTGGGGATGCTTCTTAAGGCTTCTAGAGGCCACCCTTGCTACCGGTCCCCCACATCTTTGAGGCCCGCGGTGGCGGGCCGCGTCCTTCTCAGGCCTCTCCCACTCTCTTCTGCAGCCGTTCTCCAAGCCCAGCTGGGAAGGGTCCTGTGCTTTTAAGGGCTCCTGGGATTGGGTTCGGCCCAGCAGGTAACCCAGGAGAACCTGCCATCTCTGAGTCCTTTACCGATCAGATGTCCGCGTGATCCCACGGGCGACTGAGCCCGTCGATGAACGACCGCAGGTGTGAGTAATCTCATGTCGGAGCGATTCCATCGGTGAGACCCGTGCTCTCATCGCAGAGCCCTGAGCAGCTAATGTCCTAACGTCCACCTCATTGAACAACAAGAATGATATAATGTTCTTAGGAAAATGGGGCCATATTTCCAGACACTCGAACCTTCTTTTATTAACCTTTCCTTAAAGAACTGACCTAAAAAGGCAGCTCCTCTGGGGGTGGGGGGCGGCCCGTGAAGCGTAATAAAGTTCTAAAATCGAATACTCCCTGTGACGTTTGGAGAGATCGCCGTTATTTTTCATGTTAAAGAAAATACCACTCTTTTAATGAGCTAGATCACTTTTACCCTCCGTGTCGGTGTTGCCGACGGGCCTCCCCGTGGCCGCGTGATGAATTTAAAGGCCACTCTGTGGCTGTGAGAACCACGGAAAATGCCAGATGAAACACCTCTCTGGTAAGGGCAGCGGCTGACCGGCCTGGGGAAAATTGGATTGTAAATGTCCACATGCCTAGATGCATGGCTGCGTACTGGAAACCCGGAGACATTTTCATAACCCTGACTTCCAAACAGCAGACCTCAGTTTACGGGAGGCATATTAGAGGAATGTGAGTTGTATGTTGCTTCCTTGAATAAAAGAGTTCACACCCATGATTATAACCCTTACAGGAAACCTCGGCCTATTTAATGATGTTTAAATTCCCTTTTTCGCCTTTGAGGCTCCATAAAGGGGAACACCAAGCTGCTAGTTGTGCCAGTGGCGATTTCAGAAGACAAGCTGTGATTTTTCAGCTGAAGCAAGGCTGGGGAAGAAGCCGACATGAAGAAAATCCTGCCTTCCAGAATTTCCCAGTCTTCAGAGAGTCGGTGAAAGACGATTTCACGGGACCGAAAACGGCACTATTTATGTCGTTTAGCTGGGAAAGTGTAACAATGGACTTTTTTTTTTTTTTTTTTACCACATTTCAAGACAATGTAAGCAGAGATTATTGCATGTCCACAGGGAGCGCGACCTTGGCCCAGGAACAAAACTGTCCCCCCCACGCGGGGGCAATGATGACAGCACTCATCCTCTGCTTTGGGGAGCTGTGACTCCTGCATTCTCCAGATGGAAGGTACAAGTCACTCCGGGTGCCTGTTTCCTTGCATCACAACACGTGCCGCATCCCTCCAAAGCCATGCGTGGTGTCTCCCTGCCGCCGGTAGAAACGGCTCTCTACTCTCATGACTTCCCAGGCCCGGACTTCTCATGATGGCTGTTTTCTTTCATTTCTGCCCCCCGACGGGGCCACCCTTTTGTTGCCCGCGGACCTGGGTTCAAGTCCCGGGTCCTGGTGCTCTATGCTGTTCTTCGGAACTGGTGTCGAATGATGCCCTACCAGTGCAGGTAATGAGATCTCTTTCCAGTGGGATGAGTTTGAATGGCCGACGCTGCGGATTAGCCCTGCACCCACCCAGGGTGTCCCCAAAGAGAGACCCATCAGGCAGAGCTGCCCCCTAGGCCCTGGGCCACAGGGACGCGTCCAGCGCAGTGCGAACCCTGGCAAAGGAGCCGCGGTCCCTGTTTGCTCTGCCCGTGGAGATGAGCTTGCAGGTGAGAATGGAAGCGGGGAGCCGGCGTGGTGGAGCGAACGTGGATACGGTTGTAGCTCCCAGGCCGGAGCACCAGGAGAGACAGCGCGTAGGCGCTGGGCTTCGGGGGCATGGCGGTGGTGGCTTGCTTCTGCATGACAACGGCCAGAGAAGCAGCGAGTCGGGGAGACGATGGCACGTGTGGTCGGATGCGTGCGGTCTGTGGGCCCGTGGCAGAGTCACCCACGGCTCCCCAATCTACTGTTCACTACGTGAGTCTCAAGAACTGAGGAACAGCCCCGTGGGGTGGCTTATGAGACCAGGGAGGCTGAGCCCGGGGCTGGGATGCTTTTTAAATAAAGGACTGGACAGGAAATAGGTCCATGTGCTCTCTGTTGCAACCACTCACCTCGGCCGTGGCAGCTCTGCCGTGGAAGCGGCCACAGGCGACGTGTCAACGGATGGGTAGGGGCTGTGTTCCAATAAAACTGTATTTACAGAACCAAGCCATGGGCCAGATGGCGCCTACGGGCTGCAGTGTGCCAACCACCGCTGTAAGCCATGAACTGAAGACACCAGACGTGTCCCGGAGGGACATCGGTACAGACGGTGCTTCTGAAAGCTTTGTGTGCAGCAGTCCCCGGGGACCCGACTTCCAGTGCGGGCGTTTCCAGGCCCCGTGCCAGCGCCGTGTGTCATCGAACACATCACGGCGCTTGGGTTGAGGGGATGGACTCTGAAAATGAGCGTGAAAGTAAACAGGACAGGGAGGCCGCCTGGAAGCCAGGGCGAAGAGAACAACACCCTCGAGAAATCGCGTGTCATTGAACGACACTTCCTCCCTTAGCCACAGCCACAAAACGTTTCACATCTTGGAGCAGAGGCCCGTCCACGGAGGGGTGAGGGGCCCAGGGAAAGAGGACGGAAGCCGTGACCGTAGGCAGCTTTTTAACGGACGCGGAGAGCAAAGGTGGGTTTTAATTGGAAGAAGAGAGTCCAGGGAAAGTGTTGTTTATTTTAAGATACGGGACACACCATTATATACCATTGTATTTACAGGCCGATGACAAGAAGCCAGAGAGAGGAGACATGATCCAGGTGAGAGAGACAGAGAGAGAGAGGGAGAGAGAGAGGGAGGGAGGGAGAGAGAGAGGGAGAGAGAGAGAGAGGCTGGCTAATGATCGGAGTGAGGATGTTGCCGAAGCAGCTGTGTGGGGACTGGGCTTTCACGGAATGAAGCACATTTATAAACAGGGAATAAAAAGAAAGTGTCCCGTGCCAGGTGAATCTGGAGGCGAGAAGGTGAAATGATTGGAAGTGATGGCTTCTACTGTTTTCATAAGCAGGACCTGAGGCCACCTGCTGAGGGGGAGTGGGGAGGCCCCGTCGCCGGTGGGCGTGGGCGGAGTGAGACCTTCTGTAGCAGGTGCGAGAGGGAAGCAGAAGCCTTTGCAGGTAGGGCCGTGCACCTGCACTCAGGGGCGTTTGCTCACACGACCCTTCCTTGTTCTCTTCTGGGCGGTGTTTGCTTTTATCCGTTGACTAGGAAAATACCCATAGTGCACCCATCGTGTGCCACGCTAGGGTTGGGGCACGGCACCAACGGCGCGCCCTCCTGTCCTCGGGAAGATGCACAGTGAGGGCGCAGGGATGCCCCGCAGGGACAGAGGAGCCGCAGGTTTGCAGAGAGCCACGCACTCATGCCCAGAAGGCGTGGGAACTCCGTGGACACCTTGCCGCCGTGCCCCGAACCTCTCCTGCTCCTTCCAGCTCCATGTATGAAACATCGCACGTGTCTTCAACGCTGCGTCCCCCTGAAGGGAGCTGACACAAGTCCCTGGCAAAGTGTCCGCTTCTGGTGCGTGCACTCTGTCACCGGGGAGACGAGACCAGGAGTGCTGAGAGCACCTGGCTGCAAGACCAGCGAAAACCAACACAGGGCATCATCTAAGCCAATGGCTCCTAGGTCATCGCCCCTGCACGACACGGAAGTGCTGGCGTTATTTTGACGACAGGAACAGAGGCAAGCCTCAGAAAACCTGCAGGCTAACGCCATCCAAAGAGTCATCCCTTCACTCTCATACCCTCCCGTCAAAGAATCGCCAGCCCTTGCCCTCCGAACAAGGATGTGCAATCCATTAAGGGAATTGATTCCCGCGTCCAGGATGGCTTCATGAATAATGGAGCTGCGCCTTCAATCCAAAGTTCGTTTTCTATTGTGGACTTGCAAAGGAATAGCACTGCGCGTAACGGATCGAATTCGCCGAATGATTACCTGTAGAGTTACTGGTCCGGGTTTGCATGGAAGCAGCTCGAATCACCGTCAGCGGGGTTAAGTATGCTGACCCCACGTTCGTCTTCCAAAGAAGGCCACCGGGCGCCGCTTCTTGGTTCATTCAGCAAAGGCACAGGGCGCCCCAGCCATCTCCTGCGCCAGGTTCTCCAAATTCTAAAATTCTCATGCAACTGCTGCCATTTCAGCTTCTTCTCGGCTGGAAAGAAGGGAGCAGGGTCAGATTCTTACAGGCCTTACACGTGCATTAGCTCCACCTTGAGGTTTCATTTCGCGTTCTGATGGGGCCTCCGTCGAAACCAGGGGTTGCTAAACTGAGCGACGTCCCGTCAATGCGCACGCTATTCTTCCGCTTGTGAGAAGCCGGACGGAAGAATCGCAGGCTCTCCGTGACCACAGTGGGAAAAAGGACGTGAGTGAGCTTAGTTTAGACGTGGACAATTCTTTCTGAAGCCCAGGTATGCGTAGGAAGAGGAAAAGAGCAAAGGCTTCTGTAATCAACCAATTTTCATAGGCGGTGCATGGCGGCAAGACCTTTCTTTCTTAATACATGGCTTTAATAGAATTTCTAACAGCAAGTTCTCTGGTTTCCTTATTATTCAATACATATTTGTGGGGCATGCTAGGTACTGTTGGAGTGGTTGGGGCTGGACGTGGGTACCCAGAGACTCAGCTGTGTATATTGTAGCGAGGGTCTTTGGGGCTGGGGCAGCAGGTATGGAAGGGTGGGGGTGCAGGAGGGGGGCACACAGAGCTCTGTGCTCCCTGCCGTGGCGTGACCGCCACTGGTCGCCTCCCCGCCCTCCGCGTGCTTGTTGGGGACCGCGAACAACCACGCAGTGCCCTCCAGTGCCATCTGCCTCCACCGCCCTCGCTGTTCCCCGTTCTGGTCGCGAACACTTGACTGCGTATCTCTCTCTTTCTCTTTTTTTTTTTTTTTGACTGTGTGTTTTTATTTATTTCTTTAACCACTTCTTTTTCAAAAAACATTATTTTTCAATCCCACTGTACATTCAGTGTTATTTTGTTTTAGTGTGGTTGGACGATCCTCTCCGTGACAAAGAGCTCCTGCGGTATTTCCTGTACCCAAGTGGCCCCATACACAGTTGCTGCAATATTGTCGGCTGAGTTCCCTGTGCCGACTTCACATCCTCGTGGCTCTTCCGTATCCGCCCGCTTGTACTTTTCAGTGCCTTCGCCTTTTGCACCCAGTCCCCCAACCTCTCCCCGCTGACAACCATCAGTCTGCTCTTTGTGTCTCTCACTGGGTTTCTGCTTTGCGTGCTCATTCATTTTGTTCTTTAAATGGCACAGATAAGTGAAATCATAGGGCGTTTGGCTTTCCCTGTCTGAGTTGCTTCACTGGGCATAATACCGCCTCGGTCCGTCCGTGCTGCCCCAGATGCTAAGGGCTCCTTCATTGCCCTGCCTGGGAACGTGGCGTTGTATGTACGGGCGGTGGCATTGTAATGCACTTGCCTGTCGATGGGCCCTTGGGCCGCTTCCATGTTGCGGCTACTGTAAATAACGCCGCAGCGAACATAGCTGGATGTGTTCTTTTGAATGAGCGTTTCGTGTTTCTTTGGATATAGTCCCAGAAGTGGATTTGCTGGGTCACAATGCAGTTCCATTTTTAACTTTTCTGTGGACCCTCCACGCTGTCGTGTATAGGGGCTGCTCCGGTCTGCGTTCCCACCAGCTGTGCAGGGGGGCTCCCCTTCCCTCCTCCCTCCCTCCCTCCCTCCCTTCCTCCCTTCCTTCCTTCCTTCCTCCCAAGTTCTTGGTCTTAATTTCTGCCGCAGATTGTAGATTTCAGTGTTGCTGGGTTAACGTCAGTTTACCTGCCCAGGCCACTTCCCTGTAAGAACAGCTTCCCACGCTCCCTTGGAATGCTTCCCCAGCTCCGCCTGCCAAGGGTTGTGACGTGTCTGTCCCATGTCCCCGCAGGGGGCCTGTGGCCCGGACTGGTGGTGAACGGAGCCACCGCGCTGGGCACAGCCAGAGTTTGGGGATGGTGCGGAACCCCAACGAGGCCCGTCACACCTCCCTGCATCCCATGGAAAAGAGGGAGGAAGTGCCGGGTGTCTGCACATCCGTGGGGCTGGAAATACTCGATGCTGGTATTTCCCGCAGCAGCTAGAGAGGTGTCTGCATGACGTGGGAGGGACAAGGACCGCAGGTGAACCTTTCTTCCTGTGTGAGAGCGTCCCCGTGACACTGGGTTGGCTCCAGCCTGCGCATTTGCTCTTCCTCCGGCCTCCCTCAGTGCCGTGACACTTAGCACCGCCTGCAATTAAATTATCATCCGCACCTCCCCCGATGGCCCTTCTCCTCCTCGTGGAAGATCAGCGCGAGGGTGCTAGGGATCTTGCGCATTCCTGTTTTTTCTCCCCTTTACCTTGACACCTGAAACTGTGGGTAGTTCCTTACAAGAATTCCAGCTATTTCTAAGGAAGGGAAGAAGGCATTCTTTTGACCAGCTCCGTGATGCTTTATTGTTCGAACTTTATTATCATAATATTAAAGGTAGATTTGCTTTAATAGGTGGTACTTAAAGAGGCTAAGTCTCCTCTCATGCATTGCTGGAGGGAATGTACCATGGCATAATCCCTTCGGAAAACTGCTAGCTTCTAATAAAGCAAATACATTTTTGCGGGATCTAGAAATTCCGCTGTGGGCGTGGCACCAACAGCAATGCATGTTCACATCTACCGGAGACTTAGGAGAGCAGTTCCTAACAGCTTCACTGGTAAGAGCGGACCCAAAGGTCCGCCAACAAGAGAATCGATACACGCCTGATCGGCCTAGCCACCCAACGGACTGCCATCCAGCCCCAAGAAGAACAAAACATGGAGAAACACAACAACAGGTCCGGATCTCCCAGTCACCACGGAGAGCCCAAGAGCCCCGACGTGAATGCTGCGTACTGCCCAATTCCCTCTGCGTGGAGTTCGGGAGGATGTTGGAACAGGGGTCGGGAGGGGCTGGTACCTGGGACAGCGAGGAGGACATGTGCTGGGAATCAGAGCGTTCTCTCCTTTCTTCGGGGTCCTGGTTGTCGATGGTTATTTACAACTGTAAAAAGCGATGCAGCTCCGTGGCCTGCAGCAGGAGGCGTGAGACGCGGGGCACCCGGCGAAGGCCACGTACCCCCCTGCGTGGGCCAGACACACTCTAGAGCGTGAATTTCCCTTTGCCCGGTTTTGGGAATCAGATTATTTTGGTAATGAAACTGGTCCAGTGGGAGAAAACATCTAGAAGCAGTTGCCCCAGCTGTTCAACCGTGGCTATAAAGAGTCCATTTTCATTATGACCGGTTGTAACAAGTTATTTTCTTTTTATGGTGCTAAAATGTATGTAACATCAAGTATGCCATTTCCACCCTTTTCAAGGGCACAGTGCAGTGACATTAATGACATTCACCGTGGTGTGCCACCACGTGGAACATTTCCATGGCCCCCCACGCAACCTCCGTGCCCACTGATCCCCTTTTCTCCAGCCCCTGGTGACCTCGACCCTACGGATACTTTCCTGTCTGTGAAAAGCAACAGATGCAGTTCGGGCGGGGGGTGGGGGGTACTAATTTCTTACAAGTGAAGGCTCACGTCACTGCCCTCGGTTGATAAAATTCGTCTTATTGTTTCCCTGTCCACCGCTGTAGACATTTGGAGGAATAACTGAATGACCGTAAAGTGCTAACATTTCCAGCAGAGAAAATAAACATCGCCCTTTTCTCATCTTAAAGGGCGGCATTTATTTTCCCAGAAGAGGCTCGCTGCTCTGTGTATTAACAACTGTGTGTGTGTGTCAGTGTGCACGGGTGTGTACATTATAGGTATTCACGGTAGAATGAGTCATCTTTGATTTAGATCTTCCTGCAGACTCTTTGGTATATAAAAACACATTGAGGGAAAAAATTCTTTGCCAGATTCTAATGTGGCAAATAATGATGGACCGTGAGACCCCCACCAAGCCACGGCCCTGAGCTGCAAACCGTCAGCGTTCTCCATTCGCAGCAGGGGCGCGCACAGCAGAGACCCCGGTCCCCTTGCTGCACACGGCGAGCCCCGGGGAGCATCACTCTGTTACCGTCAACCACTCCGCTCCGAACAAACTGTGTGAGGCAGAGGTAAGATTTTAAAAAAAACAAAAACCAAAAACGTCTCCGTCCTTGGAAGTCCGTAATCCATTTCCAGGACGTAAAGGTGCAACTGTTTGCTGTTTGTGCCCGAGACACAGCCCCGCCGTCAGAGTCCAAGCTCAGGAGAGAGGAAGCCGCCTCCTGAACGCCAGTCTCTCCGCACCGGCGAGGCTTCCTGCCCTGACGGTTCGCGTTGCCTCTTAATGATGCCGTTTTGGATTTCCTGTTTTCCTCGCCTGTCCGACCCCGCACTTTTACTTGCAGGTTTGCACTGGTGAGATGTAGCCATGTGGCTGGCCCGGGGAGCCAGGAGATGGACCTGTCACCAGGTGGTCACGTCACGTTGATGTCTCCCTGTTCTCAGAAATACGCTGTGATTTCTTTCTGTCACTGTCAGCGTCGTCATCTTCATCTTTTCATCGGCACGCTCTCATCCCAGCCATTCTTTTGTGTCGAGTGTCCAGCTTGTCAACGTCCTGACTAGGAAACGGTCTTTGTCACCTTCTAGGCTGCCTTTCGCACTCTTGTTCTGTTGGCTCATTGACAACTTGCTGCCATGCGATCGAATGAGATTAGCTATTGCATCACATCTCAATAATGACTTAATAAATTTAAGTGCTTTCCTCCCCCAACCTCTGTCCTTTCGAGTAGTGCCTCAGGGGACCGCCTCGAAAGGGGAACTTGATTTGCAGGGCTTCATATTTAATCAAAGCGGTTGGGCGTGAATTGAATTCAGGCCCCGAGAGACGACAGGCGACGCGCCCTTTGCCGAACGATAGCTTTTCCTTTTAAGGACAAACATCTCTTGGGCTTCGTATAGTGTGTTCAGACTTACTCTCTCTGGAAACGAACAGGGGCTGATCACAAGGGTGTAGAAGGCTCCAACGGGAAACTTGAAATCGCAGAAGTGAGTGAGGATGGACGATATGCCCATATTTCACAGCTCTTCAGTGACTGCCGTATTTTGCCACGTGTCACACACACTCGTTTGCCCAAATTTTTGAAGGAAAAATAAAGATGTGCATTATATGTGGGTTTGATGATTACCTATTGAGGGTATAATAACGGATGTAATCATCCCGTGTACAATGCTCACAGGAACATGGGTGCGTGTTACACATCGCAAAATTCGGTATCTTACGGAGACCGTACTCCATTAGAGTATGTGGGGTTGTATACCCCGAACACACACACATGCGTACTCCAGAATCGTAACCTATTTTTTTATTTATTTTGGGGGAATTTTATTTTTTTAAAGATTGTATGTACCTATTTTTTGATGATTTGGGGGGAATTTTAAGTCATACATTCATGAAGAGCATGTCATCTCTTCATTCACATGAGACGCGTGTCTTTAGATTTCTTTTATCTTTAAGTGCTTGGGAAAATGGTATAAACTTGTAATTAGCCCAATAAATTAACAGAGAGCTCGGCTCTTTTGCTGCATTAAAGACCAGCTCGTTCGTCTTGGGGCTTACCAGGGCGTGAGCACTGGGAACAGCCGTCCACGTGGAGAAGTTTCAGCTGGACGCTATGAAGAATTTAGACATTGGTTTTAAAATTCTAATATCCTGTATAATGTAGCTATAGAAAAGCATTATCATTTGTTACCTTATTCCAATGAATGCCACAGATGCCAAAATATTTTGGAGACATTAAATGACAATATCAGTTTTATTTTGATGAACTCAATGGCTGTGTTAAATGCAGTACGACATGGTTTTCATAGTTTCTTCACGAATATGCTTAAAGATGCTTGAGGCATATTATGGGGTGCTTCCTAGGAAGTCCATTCAGGAGAAATCTTGAATATCAAAAGGTTTGAAAATGTCCTACCAATTGAGGGAAGACTCGTGTGACTCCACAGGCAAATGAAGTGATTTACAAATACCATTTTATAAGGTGCACACTTAATTTTTGGGAAAGCAACAAAAGTGATTACATAATAAAAACCACGAGAAAGAGTTTGCCTAGCTCCTACAGAAGCGTTGTCTAAAGCTGGCCTCTTAGTCTGGGCCGGAGAAGGGTCTTCGGGGGGCTACCTTCCTCGCCCCGAACCCTGTGTTCACAGTCTGCTAGGGTTCAGTGATGCCGTTGTTAAATTAGGGATGGAACGTCTAAAGCTGGAAACTATAAGACTGGATTCTAAGTTTATAACTGGAAAAGCGAGAAGTGACTCGTTAACTGAAAAAGAGATTTAGCACCAGGAGAGGCCATCTGCGGCTCTGAAATTTGCAAGGAGCCCGATAAAAACAAATGCAAAAGTGTGGTTTTAATAACGCACATACCGTAAGTTTGCCGCTTGGTGAATTTTCACTTCTGTGAACTTGCACGTGTGACCACCGGTCAGGAGAGCCGGAGGGAGAACCTGCCCACCCAGACCGACCCTCCGCTCGCCCCCGGTCACGACTGCCTCCCTCCCCTCCAGTCTTTTGGACGTTGGCTTCTGCTCCACTCTCGGTGCCTGTCTTCGTTAATTCTGTGCACAATTTGAAAGACCCCGTGGTATTGTCTTTCTCTGGCTCATTTCACTTAGCTTACTACCTTCTCTGTCCATCCACGTTCCCGCAGTGCCAGGATCCCTTTTTTTTTTTTTTTTTTTGGAGACTGAATACTTCAAGGCATTTTGGAAAAGTACAATGAAGCCATTCTTCCCTTGGACTGAAGGATTCGCTTTTAACATCTAAGTTTGGAACTTGGAAGTGGTTCAGGAGGAGAAGGCCCCCCACATCGGTGCTCCGTGGTCAGACGCGCTGATCTCAGGGCCAGTTCGTTTGTGAGACTTCTCTTCTGTGGGTGCGGACTTGGGAAAAACTTAAAGGAAAAGAGAGATGGGGTGCACAGAGAAGGGACCCTTTGAAGTGTAAGGTGGTGGGGTGGCTGCCGAGCTAGAAGCTGAGGACACGGAGGCGCCGTGGGGCAAGTTAACGTACCGTAGTCAGGCAGCGCACTAACAGTGAAAAGACAAGAGTATTCCGGTGACTTCCACTGATGGATTGACTTTGCCCTGTGCTTCCCGTGGTTATGACCCCGATCGCCCCTGGGAAGCCTTCCCGGGGAGGAGCGCAGGAGGCGGGGGCTACGCACGTACTGGTGGGCCCTTGCACACGTGCGTGGAGCACGCCTGTTAGGCAATCCTGGCCGAGCATCGGCGGCATTTATTTGCCTGTTGTGGTTTTGCGTGTGGACAGCAACTGAGGGAAGTATGAAAATGCCTCAACGAGCAGACACCGCTTTTGCCCTGCTTCCCTCCCCCGAAAAGCTTAGTTTGTGATCTTCAGGGCACCGCCGAGTTATCCTAAAAACGAATAAAGGAAAGAAAACTATCCTCTATTTATCCTGCCTTGGTCTGCCTGGATTGGACAGCCAGCGACAGAAAGCTGTTCTTTGCAGAGGCTCGCGTGAGTAAAGGAAGGAGGAAGAGCAGCGCGAGCGTATCGCGTTTGCCACCCCTAATGACACCGCGTGTCAAGGCGGGGTCCTTGCGGGGCCGCTGGCGTCTGCAGCTCAAAGGTTGATGACGAGCTCTCAGGTCGTCTCATCAGGGTGACGTCTCGGCAACCGCAGGTCCATCTTATCTGTACCACAAGTGCCTCCTGCTTGGATGCAATAAAAGTTCCCAGCCTGCCCCGGGACTCTTATTTGAGGCTGCCAACAGCGCCCCGGGGAGGAAGTGCTGGGATTCCCAGTCACGCAGGGGAGGCGGCCAGCCCTGTGTTAATCTTCTGACGGCAGGCTCCCAGGGTGGGAGCAGCTGGGTTTCGCCTTCCGGGAGCTCTGCCGTCAAGACGCTGCACTTCACAGAAAATATTCGTTCCCAGAGCTTGGGGAGTGGGCTCTGCCTTCCGAAATGGCCAGTTCGGGGGTCTCAACACCCACAGAGCCATCACCAGGGCAGTGTGATCCATGCGTGCTCCCCGGCGCTGGTGCCACCCCCTGGGAAGCACTTGGGCGACGAGACGCGTAACCGCCTGGAACCGCCACCACCGTGTCATCACCATCAGCCATCACGTCACCACCATCATCCCTGCCACCATCCGTACTCCCAGCACCATCGGACACTGTCACCACCTGCCTCGCCATCACACCGTCACCAGCGTCATTTTCACCTCCGCCGTCATCATCGTCATCTGAGCGAGGCGCCCTGCCAGATCTGCCAACTAATAGGGCGCCGAAACTCTGAGGCGTCCAGGACCAGCTCCCAGGCAGTGACGCGAGAGCGTGTTGCGAGCAGAGGGGGAGGATGCAGGGCGGCCCGAGCGGGACGCGCAGGCCCAGAAGTGGACCGGGGGTGCAAGTGGACGATGCGGTGCGTCCCGAGGGGCCGGCTGCCTGCCGGGGCGGGCCAGGCTTGCTCCCGAGTCCAGCCCCTCTGCCACGGCCGGAAGCCTTCGCTGCCACTTGGACACTCGGCTGGTGTCCGCGTCTCCTCTCGCAGGGACAATAGCATCCAGCAATAGTGTAGGTCGGCCACTGGGCAGGAACGGCAACGCGGCAGGCCTTTGCCGGTAGCCTGCGACCGGCCCTCGACTCGTCGGGTGACTTAGGTCACAGTACTTCGTCGGTTTTTTACCCTGTAAGATGAGCACAATAGAATAAAACTTGCAAGTTCATTTGCAGAGTAAGTGACGTGGGTAAAGCACCGACATAGATGCATTAAAACACCCTTTTTTATTATGTAGTTAATAACGTATAAAACCTGGTTTTGAAGAAAGAGAACATGGATAGTAAATTGTGTAAAAAAAAAAAAAAGTTGTAATTAGCTTGACATTCCACTTGCTGGGGCAGGAAAGTCTAGAAAGAGGAGGCTTGGGAGCGAGAGTGTCTGTGTTTCCCTCAGGATCCGCCTTTTGATGGAAGGGCTTGTCCCCAGTCACAGAGGATTTTCATGAACAAGCAATAGTAGCTGCGCAGAGATTACTGTTACTGTTTCAGCACCTACTATGTGATTCGTGTCCCGTGAGGCGATTTCACACTGGCTCTCTCTCACGCTGGAGAACCAGGTAGCCGAGATTATACCTGTATTTGCAGAGGACAGGGTGACATGGCCACCTAGAGTCACCTGCATATCAGTCGTGCGTGTGAGCAGGTTGGGCTCCCGTAAGGTTACCTGGTTTGTCCTTCGAAGGAAAGAAAACTTTTAAATTAGCCCAAATTTGCTGACGTGATAGGCTAGCTTTGCAATTGTACTTAACTTTTTCTGCCTTTTTTCTGTTTACTCTCTCACTGTTAATACAGGTATTCCACCTTTTGTCACACTGCTTGAGTAAATAAGAAAAACATCCATCGCCGTGAACGTCTTTTTAAATGAGCTGTGTGGCAGCAGTGAGTCACGTGTCTAAAGTATACAGAGAATTCCCAGATTTAAACTGTCTGTCCCCGTTGCAAATGCTGACCTTCAAGCCCCTCCTCCCACGGCAGTCAATCGCACAGACACTCCGGCGGGGCCTGCGGAGTCCGTGCGGGAGCTGGCGGATGGAGGTGCTGCCACCTTGTGTCTCATTTTCTACACGGTCTTCAATGCGCCGGGGAAAAACGGACACTAATCTTCGTCATCCAGCCCTCGGGTGTCACAAACCAGGGAAATCTCATATTCTCAGATAAATACCTTCTTTTCTTCTTCAAAGGACGGGCATGATAAATATATTTTAAATTCACTGAATGAGCATTTAAATTAAAAACCCACAACGCATCTGCCTGATCACTTTTCTGCATACAGAAGAATCACACTCTTCAAGTCTAGAAATGCAGCGTTTGTTTTTCTTTGCCTTCATCTCACGTCATCAAAATATTATTTAGTTACCCGCCCCCGTAACTCAGGAAGTGTTATTTAAGAGCTTCAAATGTCTCGCGTGCTTGAATGGCTAGTATATTTGGATTTGAAAAGTTGCGGCTCAGCATGGTTTGGGGGTCTGGAGTGGAAAAGGCGTAAGGCCTCGGGGATGGGAGGATAGGTGTCCCTGCCCTTCTGTCTGGAGTCCCTGGTGGTTTTAGGGATGGGATGGCCCTGTAGGATCCTGGCCTTCAAACATTGCCTCACAAATGCTCTCGAAAGGAATCGTGCGAGCCTGTGCAACTTCTGGCCCACTTTAGTTCCACCGAAATTTTACATCGTTTTAACGAGATCAAAAAGGTAAAATTTTCACCGCATCGTAAATACAGACGTCTAAACATGAAACTGTGACATTTTAAAAACACGTCCAATGTCAGCTTGTTACCACAGCCCCTTTTACCCGTTATAATCAACTTAAAATCCTGAGAAAACTCTTCTTTAGCAGATTTTATATCACTTCGTTTCTTCCTGAATTTTGTGTTCCGTTTCACTTTCTTTGGAGGGTTTTACCTTAAAGTAATATTATTTGATGCTGAAAGGTCTCTTATTGGTGACTCATTTGACAGGCTACTACGGTCTGAATACTGGGGCTCCCCCCAAAATGGGCATGTTGAAACCTCACCCGCAGTGGGATGGCGTTAGGAGAAGGGTCCCTCGGGACGTTCGAGGGCAGGAAGGTGGAGCCCTCAGAGTGGGATTAGTACTCTTTGGTGAGAGACCCTGGGGCCCCCTTGTCCCTCCCGCCTACTGTGTGAGGTCAGAGCGAGAAATTGGTTAAGGATCGTGAAGTGGGTTCTCATCTCACTCTCCTGGGGCCCTGATCTTGGACCCGCGGCCCCCAGAACCATGAGAAACGAATGCCTGCAGTTCGTAAGCCACCCAGTTTTTGGAATTTTGTTGTAGTTGCCCGGACAGACTGAGGAAGTTACCTAAAGCGAACTTTCATTATTTTAAACATGACTTGCAAAGAGTTCCTTGTAACTGTGCAACTCTGAGAATTTAAAAATTTCCTCTAGCTTGTTGTTATCATTGCACTTATGATTATTACGTAAAAATCCAAAGAACATAACCAGACCGTGTTTAATTAAAGCAGAAACGCTGAGAATTATTCAACAAGACTTGTTTAAACGAGTCTCTCCGTGATACAGGTGGACTTTTTCTCCTCTTCTAAATGGATTTATAGATTCGTATCTGAGGGTTTGTCAGTTTGGACACTGTTGACGCTTGGGGCTGGGCCGTGCCGAGGGGCCGGGGCTGGGGGAGGGAGATGCGCTGGCAGTGCAGGGTTTTAGCAGCATCTCCGCCGTCTTCCAGCAGATGTCAGCAGTGTGCCCCCAGTTGTGACTTTGGAAAATGCCTCCAGACACAGCCACTTCTCCGGGGGGATGCTCCACGGCCTGCCAGAGCCCCTGGTGACTGTTTGGCGAGGCCGTCCTTCTGTTCCGTGGAAATAGACACTGGCCAACAGACACTGATTTTCAAAGGGATTGATTACCCATCACTCTACTCATTCATTTTCTCAAATTCTCATAATTACACCAAACATGGTTATATAACGGGACTTACAAAATGATTAATCTTACGTATTATTTTCCCCTTAGAAGCACTATTTTAACCCCATAAACACAGAGGTGAGAATAACCTAAATGTTGTTAAGATATAATAAACCTTTCCCCGTACCACATTAAAAAATAATAATAATAAAAATAATACCGTACATATGTCTTTGTCAAATCTCGGATGTGTGTATAAGGCCTTGGAACATATTTGGCCAATCAGTCCTTTCCTCAACGTAATCAACCATATCAAACTTCCGTCCTTGTCAAAACAGTTTGAAAAATAGTTTGGCTCAAATAAATGAGTTAACATGTGTTTCAAAGAACATCGTAAGACTACTCAGGGATCAGTTATAGTACGCCTTTGTAAGGCTGATCACCAAAACCAGTAAACAGCTAATATAATGATTTTTAATGTATATACGCACACACATATATAATATACAATACATAATGTGTATAGATTATTAGTTATTGTTATACACGGGTTGTATAAACAAGAATAAAGCTATATTCTGGGACTCATTATTTAATTTGCAGTAATACACCGTGATGTGCCGTAAGTAATTGTGAGTTTTTATTAAGCCAGGGATATGATAAACGACCTAACATTCTTTCAATAAATATGTGTTCTGTTGTTAGGCTTTTAGGAATAATTAATTAAGCATCATCTATAAAAATTCAGACATAACTCCATTAATTTTGTTAAATATCCCTATCCGACTTACCCTCTTTATTTATTGAAAAAGAAAGGACACAAGACTTAAAATTAATCATCTCAGTAGCCTGTATGTTTTATGTCTTAGTAATGGAAGTAGAATCTTAAACATGTTATGAGACAAAATAAGGTGGGATTGAGTGTTATTTAAGGAAATACACTATTATTACTTGTTTTGATCAAGGAGGTTTCCATTGCTTTTGATCAATGCATCACATTCAAAAGAAATCACATAGAATTTTTTTTTCTGTAAGTCCTAATCCCAAAGTCTGTGAAAATTCGGTAGAGCCAGACACCTGCCGATGGCATTTAATAAAATCAGGATTTCTAACCTGCATCAATGCGGCTGCCTGAAGAAGCGTTTCTATTGGGCTCAGCCCTGACACTCTCTGGAAAGAGCTGCTTGTACGGAGACCCACGGGAAGAATCGCTCTCCTCACTGAACATCTTTAAATGATGCTCTGTCGGCTTGGTCCCCCGACTCTGTGGAGAGACCAGCCAGCAGGTGCGAAGGCGGGGTTGAGGTCGGGCCGGGGGAGCCGGTCCCCGAGGTGCCCCCTGTCCACACTGTGCAGCGGGCCTCCATCCTGACCGTCTGCAGCGGGGCCGCAGTTCCTCCTTTCCCGCCGCGCTCTCCCCTTGGGGTGGGGGGTGCCGAGCGTGTGCACAGAGCCCGGGGCTGCCGTTTCCCTCGCTTTTCTAACCAGCGAACATTGTACATTCTCTTCCCAGTGCCCCAAACCCGCGGGAGTGTCCTCTGCTCCCGTCTCCTCCCCCGCCCTGTCTGCCCTGTGACGGAACACGCTGACGCCGAGCCCGTGGCAGTGAGTCATGTAAAACGGGAGGTTAGTCCACGTGGACAAGCAGCACTTCTCATCCTTCTGACCCGCGAAAATTAGATCGTGTTTAACAAGCTAGTCGATGTCTCTAACAAGGTCATTAACTCCTCTTAACGGCATGTATAATGGGCAGTGTGAGTTTTTCGTAATGCCACTCACCAAGCTAAGCCTTTTCGTTGTCTGGATAGCCTATGAGAGTAGGTGGATTGACAGCGTTGAATAATTTCGGCGATTACTTTTCCTTTCTCTGAGTAAGAAGCTTACGGATGGGGCAAGGGGCTCCCAACAGAAGTGTTTTGCTTCAGGTCAGGGTTCGGTACCTGAGGGCCAGTCGGTCAAGTCCAGCCGGCTTCCTGTTTTCGTAAATGAGGTTTTACGAGGACAGGGTCCCTCCCATTCCTTTCTGTCTGCTGCCGCTGCTCAGCTGTCACGGCAGGCGCAGGGAATTGTGACAGGGACTGCGGGGCCAGGAAGCCGAAACGACTCCCCGTCTGCCTCTTTACAGAAAACGTTGGCCGCCCACTGCCTTAGACGGGCCCGTGCTGCGGGCTGCCCTGCCTGATTGGGTCTCGGCCGAGCGGGATGAGTAATTTGTCGCCGATTTCAGATGCCACAATCACAGCTTTGGGGGGGGTCCTTCCGACTCTAATGCGTGTCCCACACTTTATTCTATCCAGACACGTCGACGTACGTGTGGCACAGGCGAGCAGTCCTTCGCTTCCCGATCACACGCGGGCTTTGACCCAGCGGATTTTCCAGCTAGGCCTTCCTTGAGTTGCACCGGTAGCATTATAGCCTTGTAACCTGTTTCTATTTTGTTATTTCCGTTATCCGCGAACGGCCACGTACCATTCTCCTCTCCCGCGTGGTCTTTTATGGACTTGTTCATTTGTGGCCACTTTTAGCCAATGAAAATACAGGGTGCCTAGTTAAAGTTGAATTGCTGATAAACGCCACGTTACTTCTTAGTAGAAGGAGGTCCCATAAAAATATTTGTTCACGTTTAACAGGGCGTCTTGGACTTATCTGCCAACCCTGTTTATGATGTAAATTTAGAGTATGCATGTTACTGATATAGGACTTAAACGGTATACTTTTCTAGGGTCTCACACATGAGGGACATACTCCAAAGATGATGAGTCAACTTGAAATGAAGGAGCGAAAACCCCATTTTGACAAATACATGCCGGCGTGTTCACGGTTGCCACCATCGAAGAAACAGGTAGGCAGCAGTTGGTTCCTCGTGGAGAGAAATGAGACGCAATCCAGACCGATTAAATATTAAACATACCAGGGCCGAGCAGGCAGAAAATTAGCATAGAGTTGGCAAACGGTAGGCGCACCATAAGTACGTGTTGAACGGTGTTTGGAGGTTGCATACCAGGGAAGCCGCGTCCCAGTTCAGTAGAGTGACGAAATGGCCACAACCCAAAAAATCCGCTGGGTCCCAGCTGCAATCTTTGCCCGCTCGATTTTGCTAGTATAACTTTGGTCTGCATCTCCCGGACTTCTGTTTATCCCCTTTCTAAATCTGAGCGTTCAACACAGTTTCTTACCATGCCACTCTCCAACAACACACTAAGGGAAAAAAAACCAAAACCCCCTGCGATCTTACCATGAACGCATTTAGGAAAAGACGGACAAGAAGAGAATGAGCGAGTGAATGAACGAACGAGGCAATGACAGGTGCTCCATATTCTTCACGGCTTTAGGTCAAGCAGGAACCCCGCTTTCATGACAGAGGGCAATCCCGGTGCCCTTCTCTGAAATATCACCTGCCTCTGGAACTTGATCTACTGAGATTTTAGTTTTCGAGTTGAAGTTGTCAGAAGTTTCTTCTAGAAACGTACTTCATTTTTTGCTCGTGAAGGGTATCACCTGTAATGCGTCCCTCATAAAAATTGTCTTGGGTTCTCTCCATCCTACTCTGAACTGGTTTGCATGGGGCCGGGCTCAGCAACTGGACGGGGAGGTTCCCTGCCTCCAAGAAGACCCCTGTGGGAAACGCCTAATTCCACGTGCAAGTTCAAAGGATACAGATGTTCTCTCCCTCCTAGGCTGTAGGGGGCCCCCGGTTTTAAAGGACAGTCCCGGGGAGCAGACTTTGGTTTTTGAGCGGTGGGCCCGAGCGTGTACGAGAAACCCCCAGGGCGGAGAGGAGACAAAGCTCTCCTTCCCCTTCTGCTCCCATGCCGCCGTCCCCCAACTACCCGCCCTTCCAGGGCGCGGGCCAACTTCACCTTCCACAAGGAGCGCGAGGCGCCCTTCTTTTCAATACTCGCTCTGTGACTTGCAGAAATGATACATCTTGCTTTATTACCTCCTGCTCAGGGTCAACATGACGATGGGTCCGTATAATTGCAGTGCTCCGCTCAGGAACGGAGGCCGAGACTCTGTTTCACTTACGCTGGAGGAATTTCGTGCGCACGCTACGCTACCAAACAGGACGCTCCGGAGGGTCGTGTCAGGCAACTTCGCCCATAGCTCTACGAAGGCTTTGTGTGCCGTTTCAATGTTCTTCAGCTAAACACTTCATCAGAAGCTTTTCATAGGTTTTCCAAGTCCCCCGTCTGGTTAGAAATGACTGACAGATTTCTCTGTTTGCATACACAGACTGACATTTATTTAAACAGTTCTGAAAAATATCTCCTTTCTCTATTTTATCTTCGGTAGAGGGAACAAAGTTCCGGTTTGGGGCAATGACGTGCCACATTGCCCGGACCTATCAGTGACTGTGTTTACCCCTCAGGTGTCTTAACTGGAGAGACTCCTGTGTCTCTGGCCTTAAAAGGTTTTAAGAGATTTAAACAAAGGGTGGAGGGCAGCGAGAGCCTGACCTTTGGGAACTGGTTGGCGGGCATGCTGTAAAAAGTGATCTATTACTCGCCTGTGAAACTTGGTGTTCTCCAAAGATGCTGTTTGTTTTCCCACGGCAGTCAAAATATTTGTCGTAAGTTCCACGTGACAGAAATGCAAACAGAGCCCCTAAACCGGTCGAACGGATGGGTGACTAAACCCCCTCCACGTGACCGTGTTAGGTCGACATCCTTTCCACATTTGCAGTACGGGGCCTCACAACCGGCTACTTAGCCGGCAAGGAACTATAACGGAACCCCAAGTCCCGATCCTCGAACACGGCCTGTTTGGTTTTGTTGGCTTTCCGCCGTCAGCCTTCCCCACCTTTCGAGTTCGCTTCGACAACTGCAAAGTTTAATAATACCCACACAGGGAGGAAATCATTAGGTCGCCGGAGGGGCTTTCTCCTGCACCCCACAGCTCCAAACCTCTCCTGTTGCTTTTCTGCCCCTCGCTGCTCCCTGACAGGTGCCGGCGCCTGAGGGCATGGGGCAGAGAAAGGCGTACGTTGGGTGCCCACCGCTGCTCGGTTCCTTCCATAGTCACGCGCTAGGAATTCCTGCGCGTCAGATTAAGTGGACCTGTGCCAGCGTTGGCACGAGCAAAGGGCTGTGATTTCAGACAACGCGCAGACCAGCGAGGAGAGTTGTGTCTGCGGATCGCTGAAGGAACTCTACACTTCTGTTACCCTCCGAGAGCAGGGAACGAGCCGTCATGGGGTCAGGATCCCCAGGACTGGAAAGGGCGGGTTCGTCCCCCGGAGGGGAGGGGCGGTCGGAGAACAGGCTGAGGTTTCGGTCCACGGCGTGTTTTCCCACGTGGGGTGACTGGGCTGCACCTTTCCACGGCTCTCAGACGCCGCCTCCCTTCTGCTTGTGGCTTTCTGTTTGTAAATGGGGCTTCGGGAGCTCAGATTCAGGGTCTGACTGAATGATACAATGCTAACAGTGTGACTGAGTTTTTATGAGAAGCTTTGTCATCAATGCGGTAGCTGATCAAGTGGGCGTTTCCCCCCTCCGCTCTCCACCACGCGTTCCTGTCACGCTCAGAGACCAGGGGGAGCCTTCTGTTTCAACACTCGAAAGACCTTTTCAGGAATGTCAGGTCTGTTTTGATACAAAGAGCCTTCATTAGGTAGCTTTTGGTAATCACTAAGGCTAACGACGCCCATCTCATCGCGACGATTTCCGCAGTCACACGATGCAGCGAGTGTTGAAAATAGGGCAGAAGTCATTTCCAGGTAACGTCAGGCAAGCCCGTCCACTAAGGGACATTGAAAGCACGTATTTTGAAACTGCAGAATAAAATGCCTTTTTAAACTTGAGATGGCCTATGTCAAAAAGACGGAGGAAAGAAATGCCAACGTTACATGCATCCGAGGAACTGTGAAGAACGACGTGCGAGTGTTTCAGGGGAGAGATTTGGTCTCTGATGCAGCGCCTCCCCCGCAGCTCGTCCACCGCTGAGCAGCGGCGGCGCGCATCTGGGGCCAGGCAGGGTGCGCTCTCTGGTTTTCCTGTGGCGGATGGACAGACAGTGTCTTCAGGTCGTGTTTCTTCCATCAGCCCGCAACCCCTTCCACCGCCGACAGCTCCAGTGCTCCTCGGGGGAAATTAATGATGTCGCTTACATGTAAAGTGAGAATGTTGATTGTCTACGTTACATAGAATCAAAAATAATTTTTGAGTAATTTCATAAGAAGGGGAAACCCAACCTGGCAAAAAGGGAGCGTGACGATGAAAAGACAACTCAGAAAACAAATGAAAAAAATAACAGTGTGAAGTAAAAGTTAAAGAACAAGCTAGGGAATAATTCACATAATCTTCACATAAGAACACACATTCTTATAATAAAACATCTGCCTATGTTGATGAATTCAAAATATCAGAATGTGTCACACACAGCAATGTTTTCCAAGTCCTATGAAAATGAATAGCCAAAGAGAATTTTCTGCTCACACTGATTTTTCTTACTTATGTTTGCAATGAATTTTCGTTTTATGTGAATAACACACCCATTGCTTTTCTTTCAAAGGCAATTGACGTCTTAAAAGTCTTCCCAATACTAATTGGAAATTGCATGGACTTTTTTTTTTTTTTTTAATTTTAGAGAGATGGAGGAAGGGCAGGGGGGAGAGAGAGAGAGAGAGAGAGAGAGAGAGAGAAACATCGATTTGTTGTTCCACTTAGTGATGCATCCATTGGTTGGTCCTTGTCTGTGTCCTGACTGGGGATTGAACCCGCAACCTTGGCATATTGGGATGATGCTCTAACCGACAAAGTTACTAGCCAGGGAGGAAACTGCATGTACTTTTACCATCCTCCATCAAAGACCGGTTTTACTTTGTGCCTGAAAATACTGAAATATCGTATAGCTCCAACCATCATGAGTGTGAAAGACAAAGTGCTCCTTGTATAGTCCAATAAGTCTTCTTAACCCAAATAAGATTATGGGCGGAATTGCATTTGACAACAAGCAAGCACAAAGCAGAAGTAAAAAAAAAAAAAAAAAAAAGGCGTGAATATTTCATCACCCCTCCAAACAGCCTCCGGAGAAAAGCCCATCATTCCGTGGTAAACGGACGCACGTGATTCCGAAACAACCATGAGTTGAGTACACTCCCTGCAAGTGCGGACCAGCCGTAAGGCAGCAGGAAGGAAGGTCTGGTCACTCATGGGATTCCAGTGGCCGACTCGAGTCCAAGGACCTTCAGGGAAACCAGCTGCTTTTGAGAAGAAATGGCAGAGGTCTCGCTGTCGGTACCTTTCAGTCGCCGTTGCTGAGAAACACCTGCACATCACATACTTGTGTGCAGGAAAATAAATCTGGTGTGCACTTTGGAGGGCAGCACGACTCCTAGAATTTGTGTAGCCTTTGCACTGGGCAGCGTGTTTCTACAAGCTGCGTGAGAAATCCACCTCAGATGGAGGTGGCGGGTGGGTGGGTGTCTGTTTGCTGGGCACATGTGTCGCTGTGTACACAAAGCCACCTCCCGCCCGTTCACCAGACCCTCTGCGTCATTCCGGTACGCCCACCCCCCGCCATTGTTACTGATGAACATCGGGGCTGAGGTCTGAGGGCGAGACTGTCTCTTTTAATTAAAAATAAGAAACATATTATTCCAAGTAATGGACTCTTTTTTGCATGCAAAATTCCCCTGTAGAATTACCCTTGAAGAGTTAGAACTTGAGAAGAAGAAGAAGAATTTAGTTTCTTTGCAGCTAAAAGGATTTTAATGGTATTTCTTGACATTTTGTTGGCTTCTAAGTGGACCACGTCACAGAATGCAACGCACCCAGGGACATTTATTTGTCATAGCATCTCTGACAAGTGAAATTTTCCCATTACACTATAAATAAAAACAGCTGTGCAACTCAGACAAGTCACATAAACCGAAGATGGGTCAAATTTAAAACTGAAA
Source organism: Mormoops blainvillei (assembly GCA_004026545.1). NCBI lineage: Eukaryota > Metazoa > Chordata > Mammalia > Chiroptera > Mormoopidae > Mormoops > Mormoops blainvillei. The sequence goes on from PVJD01003185.1 coordinate 151,988, forward strand.
CAGTTATTGTGGAATTAAACTCCTCCAGCTTTTAAACATCATTACAGACGAGTTAATAATGCCTCGTAGACTAGCTGTGGTTTTTTCAGAAATAAGACCAGAGGCTTCCAACTTTAATCTAGAGAATTGTTATCCTCGTGGGCCCTTTCCTATTATCGTTACAAAACAAAAGACAAAACCGAAAACTAGGGAGAAAAATTACCTTTCTGCTAATAGTATTAAATCGCATATTTGATTGGAGCTATTTTAAAGTAAGCCCACAAATAAAACGAGACTGGAAATACTTTACCTCTGCTGAAGAGCCAAGTCCGAAAATGTGGAACAGTCCATCCTCATTTAGGTAGAAACCGGTTATGATTCAGAGCTCTTTAGCAGAGGCCGTAGATATTTTATCAGTGACACACCCTAACCTAATCTGTCGAGAGTTCAGCAGGCACTCTTTTAAAAACATGAGGGAATTAAGGGTCATTCATTTGAATAAAAGTAGAAATGAGAGCTAAAGCATGAGATTCATTTTGAAAATTGAATGTGGTGCGGGAAGGAAAAATCTCGAATCCCGAACACTAATATCGCGCCCCCCACTGAAGCCTCGAAGAGCATAGTCCATGACGTGACGCCTGCACGGGGCGTTTACGATTCGATGGATCAGCCTGGGCGCCCTCCTTCCATAGAAACTCCAGGGGCTTCGTTGTCTTTCCCAAAGTTTCAGAGTCAGTCCGCAGGAGACCCAACACTAGACTCGGCATTTGTTCTGCGCCTGGTGGGCGTGGCTGTAACGTCACAGTATATACATTGTCATCCGAACGTTTCCAAAGAGTTTTCCGGATCTAGTTGGATTCCTGAAGACTGGAGGGTCGTGTTCTTTGGTTTTTATTCTGGGTTTATTTTCTCGATCTCATTGGCCCTTGATACCGAGTGGCTGCAGGTTCTACAGGGGTGGGGACGTACGGCTGTGATTGGGGGCACCCCGCTGGGGAGGACGTTGAGGGACTGCAGAGGACACACACACAAAGGGGTTCCTTCTCATTTTGCCCCAGGACAGCAGGTCCTGACACAGTCCCTGTCGACACAGAGGGACCGCAAACAGTGAGGCTATTGCAGAGCCCTTTGTCCTCTGTCACTGATCTTGAAGATCATAAAAGTAGCTCTTAGCCCCCTGTGTGTGTCACACATCACCAGTACCTGTGCCAGTGCCCCCCTGACTCCGTCTAGTCGAACGCCATGTACATCGTCCCTCGAGTGTCCTTGGGTGAGAAAATGGATGGAGGGGGCAAAATTCGTGACCCACCTGCACTGGATTCCCATTGTCGGGGAACGATGAGCAACTGTCCCTGAGTTACAATTGTCTGCAGAGTTCTGTGCAGAAAATTATAATCAAATCCAGCCACACAATTACATGCATACTTCGAGCCAAAAACATAAAAATGAAACCAAGGTTTTTTTCCCTTTTATTGTCCTAAAAAGCCTGCATTCTGGAGGTAATGGCACAAAGCAGGTACGGGGAAGCCTTTGAGTATTTCAGCCAGAGAATAAACCTAATGCAAGAATTAAGTATTACAGCAGTGGCTCTCTTTGTAATTGTTTTGTCAAGCATTATAGAAATGATTAGCATCTTCTTTATGATCAGGATTTATTTAAGATTTTTTAAAAAAATTTAGTTTTACAGAGGGGAGAAGGGAGGGAGAAAGAGAGGCAGAGAAACATCCATGTGTGGTTGCCTCTCACATCCCCCCGACTGGGGGCCTGGCCCGCAGCCCAGGCATGTGCCCTGACCGGGGAATCGAACCGGCGACCCTTTGGTTGGCAGGCCGGTGCTCAGTCCACCGAGCCACACCAGCTGGGGCATGATCAGGGTTTACTTAAAGCAGAGCCTCCCGACTCATTCCTGCCAGTGCATGGATTCCCCAGCACCCACCCCCCAACCTGCCTCCCAGCCCAGCTCCTCTGGGTGTGGCCTGAAGAACCCAGGGTGCTCTCCCGGGGCCACCACACCCCCGTGTTCTTCGGTCCAGTCAGTTTGGCTGCTGCGCGGCGCCATGACCCCCGCTCAGGGGACTGTACTTCCTGTTCTTGTAGGCCAGTTCGTCTGACATCAGACAGGGGGAAGCCAGTTCATTTTGTTTCACTCGACATTTCTTGAAGTAGGAAATCCACCAAAATCTATTTCGAATAATGTTTAGTAACATCCAGATGCAATGGCATGATGTGGCCAAGGTCTTTCGGGGGTTCCGGGGGGACACTTCCAGATACCTGCATAAGAACCTCAGCAAATCCATTCCACCGCCCCCGCCACCCCACAAAGAGCCTTCATAAAACCGGAAGAGGTTCTCAAAAACAGGCGTTTCAAGTCTCTGAAGTCTGACCAAAGGCCATGCAAGATTGGTCCAGCCTCCTCACAGTTCCCTTGACAGACCCCGAAGACCTTGCCTCGTCTGCCTGCCCTGCCCCTTGTGCCAAGCCCGCCCCTCCGTCACGACAACGGTCTGCTCTTTCTGACCCAGCATCGGACAGCCGTGCCCTGCTGCGGAAAAAAGAAACCATCGACCCACCAACCCGCCAGCTTACAAAACTGCCAACCAGCCGACCCGCCGAACGACGAATGGGGCAACCCGCCGGCCTACCAACCAAGCAAGCAACCGAACCAGCAAACCACCAACCTACCAACCAACCCCCTTAACATCCAGCCTCCCTCCCTGTCTACCCGCCCACCCCAAGGCTGTGCGTCTGGGCCAAAGCCGCAGATTCGAGGTGCTCGCGGGCCCACGGGGCCTCCTCGGGGTGCTTCCCCTTCCCCCGCACGGCTTCCTCCGACCGTAGCCCACACGACCATGCCACAACTTTACTTCTCCCTTAAACCTCTTTTCCTGCTTTTGCTTCCCGGGGTGCTCATGTTTTATGTTTTCTTTTTATCCTAGAGGAAAAAGTGGCCGCGTCAGAACCGGCTTAAGTCCCTGCTGACTTAGGCCCACGGTCATGCCATCATTTTCCCTCTTGGCTTTCTTGCCCGTCAAGACGGGCTTCCTGCCAGCTCAGAGCCCTCCCCTCAGCATCCTGTCCGCTCTTCTGTGCCCGCCCCCGCCCCCGCGTGCTCCCCCTTCAGCTGTCTTCTCCGCTGGTCCCTTTGCTTCTGCTCACGAAAACCTGACAAAACACGCAATGACCTCCTTTCTATTCTAGGAAAAAGAAAGCCTTCCTACCCCCACATCTCTCTCTGCCTATCTCCTTATCCTTCCCCCATATGGCCACATTTTCGGTATGCGGCAAAATACGTAAAATTCACCGTGGTAGCCGTTGGCGGTGGCATTGGAGCCATCTGTAAGTGTTCAGCTCAGTGGCCTTTAGGACGGCCATCATGTTTGGCAGCCATCACCACCGTCACCTTCCAGGGCGTTTCCATCAGTCCCAGCGGAAACCCTGCCACCATCAGCTCTGTTGCACAGCCCCGGCCCTGGCAGCCAGAGACCTGTATTCTGTGTCTGTGGAATTTTGGAGTTTGGGTATTTCATATGAATTCATCGCCACGTTCCTTGAAGAGACTGTAAAAACCAGCATTGACCGTAGTCCCCACTTTCCATGCGTTTCTCTTACACTAAACGACTCTTAGCACCCTCATCTCCACACCCAAACAGCTCTCGCCAGGACCCTAAGTGACAGCCTGATTCGCTACCCAGACGGGCCTCTCCGTCTTCCTCTGCGGGCCCCCGAAACATCTGAAACAGGCCAGTAGGGTCTACGGGGGCCCCTGCCACGGCCGTGTTTCTGTCGCTGAGCCAGGAATAAAAGACGTCATTACGTCTGTGAGCACCGCTCACAGAGACATGTCCAGGGGCGAAGGGCCAGAAACCTTAGGGCGCGCACGCCAGCAGTTAGCCGGCCCTTTCACTTGGCGCGCGGCCGCTGGGACATCGCAAAAGGCCCTCTTGGGCTCACCTGCACTTGCGGCTTTGGTTATGAACGTGGGTTACACGTGTTAGGCCAAGGTGGATCCTGGACGTGCTACGTCATCTCCTGCGCTTAGCTTTTGTAGGGATGTAAGTGGAGTTTGGAGGTTCTAGTGTGTAGGCATATGTGGGCCTCGCTGTTCCGTTTTTATCAAGAATTGTGTGGTCTCATCAGGCTTGCAAACCAACAGGGAATGTGAAGACGTCTTCAGATATTGGAAGACCTGTCCTACCACGCACCTTTTAACAGTATAACTTAAAACATATTCTCTCTTCACGGAGATAGCATGGGGGTGGGACCCGGCCTATCTATTGAAATGGGGAAATGTTTAAAACTAACACAGAAAGTGAAATCTGATGGCAGTATGGAGAAATGCGTGGGGTGGGAGTAGATTGGTTTTTGGAGGTTTCTTTTTGTTTTTTTTTTCCACAGCCTTCCTAATATAAGCGAGCTTGTCACCGCTGTTCTGGAGGCAGACGCTGGAAATCATTAGAGTCGCCCAGGGACTCCGTCACTCTTGCGACAAGCTGACATTTCCCGGTTTGCAGAAGGTCACCTTTTCCCTGGGACCAGAAGACAACATAACATTAATTTTCTTACTTAATGAAATCAACTCTAAAAGAACAAGTGACCCAGGACTGTTGTCTGAAAATTATGACCCAGTTGGGAAGAGTGATGATGTAAACAAGGGGATATTAATTTCCATGTCAGGGAAATAATAAGATTGTGATTTTTGCTCCCACAAGAAGTCATTACCTAACAACACACTGAGTTCTGGGTTTTTTAGCATCGAGGCAAGCAGCTAATGCCCCAGTCCGAAAACTAGATTAAAAGCATTTCTGAATTTTAATAGGCTGACTGCTGAAGTTGCACCTTTATTATCAGTATTTTCAGAAACATTCATTACATGTGAAATGAGATTTAGATGAAAACAAACCTCTAGGCTGCATGGAATACGTATTATTTGACTGTTTAAGGCTTCGAGACCATATTGCGGCGTCAAAAATTTCTTTCTCGTCTTCGAGGTGCCTAGATTTTTACCATTTGTTTAAACCGTACAGTATTTTAAGTCTCCAATTAATGCGGAATGAAGTTGGGCTTGTCCATTACTTCTGAACATGCAACTTCCTCAGTCCCTGATAAAGGAAAGAGGTTGGGGTTTGTGTGTTTGGGGCGTGTCGGGGTGGATAAGTGAGTGTGTGTGTGTGTGCGTGTGTGTGTGTGAGAGAGAGAGAGAGAGAGAGAGAGCATGTTATTTGTGACATATGTGAGATGTCCACTGCGGGAGCTCATTAGAGAGTCACCACCCAGGGCTCCAGCTGCAGGGTGCTCCCCTGGGCACCCTCTGCCTAGCAGGCCCCCAGATTCCAGGCTCCCAGAAAGAGGGCCCGTGTTCGTCTTGAACCACACACATTGTGCAAGGAACTGAGCACACTGAGCTGTTGTTATCAGGGGAGGGCGGTGGCCGTGCTGAACGCCAAGCTCCCCGATGCCCGCCAGGGGGCAGCCTCGCGAGCAGGGTGTGCTAGGGAGAGCGACCTCGGTCTACAGTGTAACCACCTCTTGGCCGCCCACCCCGGCCCTCGTGTCTGGCCCTGGGGGACACACGCCCGCGGCTTTGCGCCTCCCGGGCGCTCAGGGCGTGGCGGGGCCATCCCTTGGCCGCACGGCCCTTCCCCGAGGGCGCCACCCTCCTCAGCTACTCCCACCTCTTACTTGCTCTCCTGCTGACGACGTTGTGGGGATGAGCCAGAGCAAAACACGATACAATCCCCCGCCCGCACACACAACTGTCGGCAGAGTTAACAAAGGGCCCGTGTTTTTGAACACCGACATCTTTGAACCGGAGTGCTTTGTATTATGCTTTTGAAACAGGTGTGTTTTTTATATAGGTTTTACTATCACTGCTTTGTGTAGATGATACCACTGACATTGCCTTTCCGACTATCTCACTCGTCCTGGAATTTGTCTCCTTTTTCTTCGGATCGTTGTCTTAAAAGGGTGACATTGAAATGTAATTAGGGAATCAGCCATTAGTGCTGACAACTACTAATTTATACTTCTGGTTAATTAAAGAGATTTACTCCACGTGAATGGTCAGGATTTTTAGGGTTCGGCCCCCCGCCCTCCCCCCGTTTCATGTAAAACTCAAACATTAGGTTATATTTGTCAGGGTAACGCCTCTTCTCGGGGCGCGTTCAGAGCTGGTGCCCGGCGACGCACTGCGAAGCGCAGCAGTAAGCCGCGCAGCTCAGGCTGCGGGAACTCGGCTCCCAGGGGTGCGCCTGCGGTAGCCACTCCGCGCAGCTCCGGCGGCCCCCCGGGGAGTTCACCCTAGAGTGGCCGGCAACGCCCTCCTACATACGCACCCAGGAGCGTCGAAAGCACGCGTTCACAAAGGAACGCGAGCTGCCTGTTGGTAGCAGTTTCGTAAGAGCCAAAAATGGAAAGAAACATCGTCAGGGCGCCTCCGTGGATCAAGAGAGGCTCCGAGTGTGGTCGGCGCGCACGGCGGATTGTCGCCCCGCCAGGGGGACGGAGCGAGGGCTGAGCCACGCGGGCACGGGAAAGGCCCTGGAAAGCGTGAGGCCCAAGGATGGAAGCCAGGCGCAGAGGCCAAGTATTGTGTGACCCTATGTATGTGAGAGAAACATCCAGAATTGGCAAATCCATGGAGACGGAAAGCAGACTCGGTCGCCAGGGGCCGGGGGAGGGGGACATGGGGGGTGGCCACTGCTCATGGCTATACGGTTTCTTTTTGGAGGGAAGACAACATCTTGGAATTGGACAGAAGTGAAAGCGCACAACCTTTTGAAGACAGTAAAATCCTGCAATGGTACACTTTAGAATGGTGAATTTTATCATATGTAAATGACCTCTCAATAAAAACGAAACATTCAAATCATGAATTTCCATTTGAAGACGAAGGAGAAATTAATTGTTTAAGTTTCTCTGGGAGGCCCTTAAAGGAACTTTACAATAGAGTTATCTAATGAGAATTTGAAACAGCAATGGAACTGGGACCCAGTGTCAGTGCCACTTACTTCAACGGCCATATGATTGTTTGAAGAACTACTTAATTTGGTGATTAGTGTTTCGATGGTCAAAGTCTCTGGTCACAGCTGAGAATGAACGTTAGTGATTTTCACAGTGTGAACAGCTTTCGTCATGGAAGGCTCCACCCTGCTTATGATATTTTGAAATATTGCATATTTTTTCGGAGGTGCATGAGGCAGACATACAGAGGCCATTTGGAAATTCACGCTTTCTCCTGGCACACTGTCACCAATGACAGTGAACTACGTGTGTGAAAACGGGTGTGCAGAGCACCGGGCTTTCTCTCTCTTGACGCTCCCCGGCAACGCTGTTACATTTTCACTCGGGAGCTTCGGGATCACATGATTGGGCTAAAACCAACGGGTGGAAAGGAGAAACTGCTGTGAACAATACCATCATTAAAACTGCACTTCCGGTTCCTGGTTTTTCAAGGGTGATGCTGTTAGACTCTGAGGCTAGGTTCTGAGTATTTTGTGTAACTTGAAATATGATCATACTTTCCTATTCCTCGATGTTCGTGGGTTGTTTTTTTTTTTTAACTTTATCTACTTTTCATGCTTAAGATACTTCATTCTGTGCTGGGCTATGTGATGAAGTAAAATTGCAACAAACTATTTATTTTACCACGAACAGGCAAGTATTTGCAACACCTTTACTTTTTGTTTCCATTTGTATCAGTGCGTTATAAAGTTCTGCATGCGGCCGGGCTGGAGAGGGGACTATTCACTTACTTAAGGCTCGCTGCTAAGCATCGACCACCTGTGACCACCTGTCAGGCTCAGAGCAGGAGGATGAATCAGGCATCCGAGGGGGTGTTTGTGGTGGAGGCGCCGGCTGCCGAGCCAGAGGGGTCCAGCGTCTTGTCAGTGGACGCTGCCTGGTTCCTCGGAGCAGAGGTGCTGGGATGTCCCCTCACTTTCTTTCTATGGCTCAAAGATCCAACAGTGTCACCGGAGCTCAAGGGTGAAGCCACCTGTGGAAGCCAGGGGTAAAATCTGTGGAAACCAAGCAACGGTTAGGGTCCCCCTTTATTTCTCATAATGCCATCGAACTATAAAACCGTGACAAAAATATCAGAAAATAGGAACTTCCTGGGAATCCGGAAATACTTCCAAAGAAATTTTTGAGGCATGAGCTTCGATCGCAGTTTACCCTCATGTGAAACCCTTTACCGATAAAGGACAATGAAAAACATGATAAAATGATGAGGGATTCCCGCGCGCAGCGTGTACAAGCTGGGTAGCTCTTGCACACGTATAACTTTGGAGAAGGGACCGGAGTGGAACTTTCCTCTGCTCTGCGCTGCTGACAGAGCTCCTTGCATTCTTCCGGGGGAGAGGTGGGGAAAACACACCGTTCAGCCCCCACTCACTGTAACTTAACTGGAATGTTCCATAGGATCAGCATGGAATGGCCGCATTTGTGAGCTGCACATTTAAGGTCTATTGTCTCACGTGACCCTTTGAACAGACTGCAAAGGAGGTATTATTAGTGAACACGGAAGAGCAGAGAGCCAACGAAGCAGTTTGCCTAGGAATGCACAGCGAGAATCGGTCACGCTGGACATAGTTCATTCTACATAATCATACCTGGTCTGTTCTCTGGCTAGAGTGCACGGGCACACATGCGACAAATGCCCCCTGATTCATTGCAGATTTGGGTCAAAGACCATGGTATCCTTCACCTTTTCTAGAATCCATGGTCTCTGACTCTCATGCCAAACTGTGCTCTTTTTTTCTCTCTGTAGCGGTTCCACGCCTCTTGAACCAGATGCTGTGACTATGTACTGAACTGTTATGGTTGAGAGGAAAACTTTTGTCATCTTCACAGTTTTATTCCTGGACCCAGGCATGCCACCAGGTTTGTAGGGGGTGCTCGGTAAACATTTACTCAACGAATCGTAGCTCAGTGGAAGGAATAAATGTTGAATAAACAGAAATCTACACTCTTTGTGGTCATACGAGCAGGAGAATTAACTTCATCTATCTCGTTTAAATGTTGCCTCAAAATTCATCCAGACCTCCCATTTTCTACAAAAATCCTTTGTGAGGAAATGAGTTAAATCTCTTTTGACTGTGTCATTAAAAAAAAAAAATCCAGTGGAATGAGCGAGGGCAGTCCAGCGAGTTCACGCCTCTTCAAGTTCCTCTTTCGAGGGGTGAGGTTTGCCCAGCCCTTGGCCCAGCTGTCTCAGGACTCACATCAATGGGCCCTGACATCTACTCATGCACGTTAAGTCACGTCTCCTTCCCCCGCCTCTCGCCTCCAAGTGTACCTTAGTCCGCAAGCCACACGGGCCTTGCGTCTCCCAGCCAGCGTCCCGGTAAGCTACAAGACAGAAAACGGAGTCTCAGTGAGGTTCTTGAGATGCCCTAGTTACACATACACAAATACATTTCTGGGGCTAACGCTGCTGCCGTTGAGAACGCGAAGAGTGGTTATCGGGATCAAGAGAGAAAATCGATTCTCGTTGAACTGCTAAATTCCCCGTCTAGACAGTTTACGTCGCCATTAAAACACCGAGTTGCCATTTTTCTCTGTCAGCTGTTCATTTCCCGCATGAGCTGCTAAGGCTTCCTAAATCATATCTGTCGGTCCCTTGCCGAATGCTTGGCTGTTGGGTACACATGGAATAAATTATCTAATGGAAAACATCGCGAATCTTTCTAGCGATGTGGTCAAGTGCAGCGGTAAATCTTAACGTGCCCATAAAGAAGTGTCTGACTGGCACACTGGATGGAAGATACAAACATCTCACATAACACAGCAGTAACTAAAGTTGTCAATGTTAACCGGACTTAGGAAATTTCGAGTTAGAGGGAAAGAACAAATCCCTAAGCCGAGGCTTGGAATCCTCATAGATGGTAACCACTCCTTACACAGGCAGCTGCATATTTCCTTTCATATGCAGGAAACCTGTGGCATTCCTTCCTTTCTAGAGGGGAAGGGAGACTGCCCCAAGGACAGAAGGGACGAACCCCTCGAGCCTCTGTGATCGCTTGAGCCTCTGTGATGGCTCCTTAGCCAAGGCTGGAGATCACACCCCGGGCAACGGGATATAAGAGCTCCTATGTCCCTGTGTCTTGCTCGTCCTCTGTCTATGATGGTGTCTGTCCCTGGAACACCACGGCCCTTCAACATGCTTGGAAGCTCACGGGGGTGGCCTTCCATGTAGAGATCTGAGCTCGGAGGGTTTCTCTCTCCCTTGAAGCATCAGTCAATCACAGGCACCGGTTCCAAGATGCCCGAAGGCTGCGAGGAAGGTTAAGGAACCAGCAGTGTGGCTCCGGAAAGCTTGGTCGACCAGCTGTCCTGAGAGCCCCCCAGAGAGCTCCTCCTCTCGTGAGTCCCACACGTCTGCACAACACATTTGTCCTCAGCCTTTTTTGTTGTGGTTGCCAATCGGGGGGATTTGCCTTCACCCGTACGCTCAGAATTCTTGCACTATCTTGTACGGTAACATGGGGGTGCAGAGTGTGTGTACCTTTTAATATTTCCCGTCCGTTCATTTCATCACTCAGTGAGCGTGGATCAGGTCACTGTTACATTCCAGGCTGGATGATGAGGACCCAGAGATAGATTTCATGTGTCTCTTCATATAATTAAAATCTCATGATAAATGGCTTTGCCACGTGTGAGTGTGATTCTCCTGTGCGCAAGGTTCCAGCCCTTGTCGCCAATGGGTGATTTATGTGCTTCTCTCCTATGATAATGAAGAAAACGTATAAAACTGGAGCTTATCTGCGGAGCCCGTGGCACTGCTAAGTTATTTGCTTTAACTCCGTGATGCGTCCTCCGCCTGTCCACGTCGATGGCCGGCCTCCCCTTTGTCTGGCTTGACTCCTAAGACATCTGCTGGAAACCAGAAGAAATACAATTGTGTGTTGCAAGATCCATCAGGGAAACAGGAACTGCTCTGAGTGTCTATAACAGAGGGAATGGGATTTAGGAAGGCAAGGAAGGAGATGGACAAACTGAACAGCCAACATGGGGTGGCAGGACAAAGCATCGAGCCAACTCCGGGGGCGGGAGCACTGCCCGCGCCTGCCTACCTCCCACCCCTCACCCCCTGCTCCGCAAAGGTGAGAAATGGAGGAAGGAGGCAGTGATTTCCAAACCCAGCTCCACCTGTCTGACTCTGGGCCCAAGCTGGCGCTGCCCCTCCAGCTCTTTGCTGCCCCCTGCAGGCCGCGGTCCCTGGGGGCTGCCGCGTTAAAGCAGCCACACTGCCTTCTGGGAAGCAGAGACAAGGCATTCATTGCCTGGTGCATTTCCATTTGTCCCAGGCCTCCATACGTCCAGTAACTCTTAAATTTTAGCAGACCCCATATCGAGCTTTCCCGAGCCTTGCGGGTGAACGCCTGATCTCGGCATTCACTCCCTGGAACTCAAAGTCAGCATTTAGCGTGAGAGTATGAACGACGCGTGCGCTTTACGAAGCGCAGAAGCAACTGGATGCAGAAGAGAAGGGGCGGGAGGGAGCTGCGATGTCTGACTCTTGGAGACGCCGCACGCGGAATCGGAGGTCAGCAGAGTCTCCGGCCGGCCCCAGGCACTCGCGATGGGAAATCTGGGAAGTCCGCCGAAATTCGGGGGCTTGTTTTTGTCCTGTTTTCATCCGAGGGAACGCTTTTTAAAAAATCTCTTGTGGCTTCAGAAGAGAAAAGGATTAATGGGTGCCTCCGTTACCTTCTTTGCCTGCTTCGCTTTGTCTCCGGGTATCACACGGCTTCCCTGAAGGTCTTAAACGGGCTTATCCTCATCCCTTGGCTGTCGGATCCTCTTGTGGAAAGTGGCCCGTGTGAGCGTCGAAGAGCCGTTTCTGAAGGTAAAACCGAGCGACCTTCTTTGCTTTCGTTTCCCCCGGTGTTGAATTTTATTCTTATATTCACATATATTATAAAAACTTAAGCCCCGGCTGGTGTGGCGCAGTGGACTGAGCGCCGGCCCGCGAACCAAAGGGTCGCCGGTTCGATTCTCAGTCAGGGCACGTACCTGGGTTGCAGGCCAGGTCCCCAGTTGGGGGCGCTCGTAGAGGCAACCACACATTGATGTTTCTCTCTGTCTTTCTCCCTTCCCCTCTCTCTAAAAAAAAAATTTTTTTTAAAGTTCCCTTAAAAAATAAAACAAAAACAGAACAAAAAGCCCTGCGTGAGCTGAACACAAGGTGATCTGGACAGAAGCTTCTTGGAATGTAATTCACGCACAGCGCCCTTCGTCATTTCATTTTGTAGTGAATAGTTTGGGAAGCGTTTCCAAGCTTGGAAAAATCCGTTTGAAGACCGTAGCGCTCATTTTTCCCACTCAGTTCAGCAGGAGCGTATTTACACAGGAAAGGCTTCCTGAGTTTAAGTTCACACGAGGTTAGTCTAGTCGCTAGGAACTGAGGGTGTCGCGTGATTATCTCAGTCAGATTCATGCTGTGGCGCTGGCCATGTAGCCCTAAGAACAGGTCATCACCGATGGAGAGAATTCGCTGTTTCCTTTGCGTTTTATCTGTACGGCCAGCAGGTGGCGCTGTTTGCTGTTAAAAGCTACCGTTTCCATTTTCACCAGCTTTCCTCCAAATCCTTGGGGTTCGCAGGGCGCCACGGAAGCTTCCCTGGGCTGGAAAACATCAGAGAAAAACCCACTTTCCGTCTTTTAGCGGCACCGGGTGTTAACGTTTCTGAAGAGCACCTGTGGGTTTCTTTTCATGTGGAGGAATGAAAATGAGAACTCGAGCATGATCGTTTATGTGAACTTCCTTTCAAAACCAACTTTACATGTGTCATTTTATAAAATATTAAATATAAATTGTCCCGAAAAGTTTATTCATTTCCCATGAAAAATATGCCAGTCAGAAGTGAAAATATAAACTTTTAAACTTTTATCACGTAAGATTTAATCAAAATTATATCATTTAAATTTACCTTCCTTATGCTTCTCAAAACACATTTGGGGACAGACCAGTAATATTTTGGTCATGTTCGAGAACCGGAAGCACACAAGTTACCTGTTATATTTTAAACACTTTCTTGCATTTTGGCTACTGAATAGGATGTTATGGTTATTTCTAGGGTTTTTCGGAATCTACAGCTTATATGTAAAATCAGAGATGAGAACTGACTCCTCATGGTGGCCCATGGTTTTGTTGCTCACAGTAGCATGCAGGTGAAATCCCTAAGTTGCCTGATCAGTGAGACCAAGTGGTTACTGTTACTGGCTTTGAACATCCCTGGAAAGCAACGGCCTTCAGAAACTCGGCGCTCTGTGCTCGGCCCACCGCTGGCCGGCCCGGCAGGGGTTGTAATGAGCGGAGGTCCACCTGCGGACCGAGTCAAACACTGCTGCCGTCCAAACTCCTGGGACGAGGTCCTGGGCGAGAAAGGACATTCACAGGTGACCGTCGCTCTAACAACGGACCCCGGAAACACGAAAATGCAAGTTCCAACAGACTTTATGTTTTCGTCATTAATTTGAGTCATTATTGTAGTGACAGTACAAAAGTTTAGTGATGGCTTAATCTAGAATAGGCTCTTCGCAGAACAAATTGAACACTGGTGGATTGAGGTGACTTTGGGGGAGGGGAGGGAAGAAGGTAAGGAGACAAATTCTTGAAAAGCGCTAGCTGGAAGTTGTGTTTTTTGACAATTGTTTGTATATTTTGCAAAAAAGGTTTTAAAAATTTCCTGAAAATATCGGTTGGGGCACAAAACTAACAGCAAGCATAGTTCAACAGTCCTCCGTAAACTCCCGGTAAAGAAACATCGGGGCGATTAATAAAAGTAATGCCCCTGTACCTGCATATACTGCAGCTAAACTTTTATAATCTTGCTCGAGAGAAAAATACGTTGCATGCTAAAGTTACTCCCAAATTAAAGATCTACATTACAAGATAATAAAAGAAAGCAGATGATTGAAAATGGACGTGGGTGTTCTTCTCTGAAAACTAAAGTGTATATTCGGTGACTTATACAAAAAGCTAAATGGTTCCTTTGCAAAATGATTCAATGGGCCACCAGAGACCAGATCAGCAGCGTAGCACGGAGGTTTATAGTGCTGTCACCGGAAGTCATGTTCTAAGAGGTGCGGATCTGACAGTCCTCCACTCAGCTAGCTGCATCCCTTGTCCCCCGTTTCACTCTACCCTTTTCTCTCTGGACAGCTCTCTCCGTGGTCCCCGGCCCAGGGGACCCACAGCTGAGCAGAGGCGTTCGGGTCCGGAGGGGACAAAAGCTCGGTTAATTACAGAGGAAACCTGGCGGTCTGGCGACCAGTCCTGCAGATGTGGGGGTGAGCCCAGGCAAGGTCCTCGTGGGGCCCCCTTCTTTCTCTCCTCACATCTCCCTCTCTGGAGGCAAACGGTCCGTCGTTTCTGGGAGAAGGTGTGTGGAATTGCGCCATCAAATGAAGGTAGCCGGGAGGAAACTAGACCTTGAGTGTGAGCTCCCTGCACTCACTTTGCGTGCCCCGGGACCTGTGACCAGGGAGCCGGGACCGCATTCGATTTAAGACTCCTACGCACCATTGAATGAGGGTGTCGGCCCTCCAGCTTTAGAGCGGGGTCTCCATTTGCTTTTCCAACAGTGGCATGTCGCGGAAAACTGACGTTTGTCTTCTTTATATTGGATCCATATCAAATGCTGCTGGAAGCCTTTAAAAAGACAAGCCAACTCGCCCGGAAAAGTCAGTCCAAGAGCGTGTCGGGTAAAATGTATTGGGAAAAAAGATGACAATGTGACCATTAAGGGATGGATGGGTATGTCTAATCCATACCAATACATATACCTGAACAAAGTGCTTTCCACAAAGTGAGGTCATCAATGCTACTGACATCAAACTTTCTGCTTCATTTTCAATGACATAGGTGTTCTCTAAATCAGGGATCTCTTAAACCAGCCCCTGGTTCACTTGCTTCGTGTCATTTAAAAGTTGGGATTCCGGCGTCTTACCCCAGATGTGTATCTATATATTTTTAATCCTCACCCAAGGATATGTTTATTGATTTGAGAGAGAAACAGAGAGACAGAGAGACAGAAAGGGGCGGGGGATAGAAAGAGAGATCGATCTCTTGGTTGTCTCCTTATGTGCCCTGAGTGGGGATAGAACCTGCCACCTAGGTATGTGCCCTGACCGAGAACTGAACCCGCAACCTTTTGGTGTATGGGACGATGCTCCAACCAACTGAGCCACCCGGCCAGAGCTGCCCCAGACGTATTGACCCAAGATCTCGGGATGTGGAGGTCCGGAGTATGCCTTCAGCACGCCTCCCAGGGTGTTATTATTCTCTGCTTAAAAAAAAAAAAAAACAGAAAAGAAACTAATAATCTAACTAAATGGCGAGGAAGAGCATAGCTAAGTTTCAGGGAACCGAATGAGAGTGTCGTTTGGTATGTTTCTCCTATGAGGTCACCAGGACGCACCGTGCACTTTTGTTCGCATTTGACCACATAGACAGTAAGAGTCTCTGCTCTCCCTGCCTGATGTGCGTTTTGTCCGTTAAATCAGACTGAAGTCAATGGCAGGTTCATTTCTTGTCCAGACAAACTCAGGCCGTGGGGTTCAATGGACTTCAGGGAACAACGTGCTAAGCTCTTTTTCCCGAGTGCACCGGGATGACCTGTCTGTATTTACCCATCATTCCTTCCACACACGCTCAAGGTTCCCTTCTCCTGTGTTTGGTCTCCCTGAGCTCAGGGTGTGGCCCTCGGTCCTGCCAAAGTTACAGCATTTCCATGTGCCAACCCGCAGGGCAAACTGGCTGCGAAATTGAGCATATCTGAGCAGAATAAAAAAACGACATTTCGAATGCAATTAAAATAAATCACGTGAGAAGGGCCAGGATAATCACAGAGGATGGCTGTGATAATTCCAAAAGAAGAAAGCGATGCACACGCAGGTACTGTTTCAACACGTGCGTAACCGCGTGGCCCGGTATGCCTGACCCCAAGCTTCCTGTTCCGCCGACTGGGTTTGTGTGTGTGTGGCTGATTATAAAATGTCTTTATGCATGGAAATGAATATGCTATGGAGCCCGTAAAAGTAGCACACACATTGCTTAAAAAAAAAAAATACAGGGAGTCCTTTGAACACTGAAAAGCTGTTTTTAAAAACTCAGCACGTTTGTCCGTATGACTTCACTTTCTGGAATATACATGTCATGATATGACATGTGCAAAGATACCATAAGAAGATGCAGACATGCACGACGCCGTTGTCCTCACCGAGAGCAAGCATTCGCAAACTCAGACAGACGCCATGGAAGGATCTGCTGGGGCTTTGGGGAATGTTTTCATTAATTCCCAAACGGAAGTGATAATATAAAAGTCAAGCCCTAGAACGAGGCGTTGCCACGCCACTGATTGACAAACGGCTTTTTACGCCTTCCCGCTTGGGGTCACCCCGATCAGCTCCTGGACTCTGGTCAATATTAAGTGTCCTTAATGCACTTCTAAAGGTTTCCCTTTGCGATTCTGCGCACCTTTTCAAACAGACGATTGAGCGCAGGCAAGCTCTCGCCTAAATTTCGCAAGTTCCCGGCTCAAGCGGAATGTTGTCCTACTAAAACGTATGATAAGGTTGGCCACCCGCTTTGAACCTTCCTCGAAATTAAAATCGTGATGGTGGTGGAAGAACCTTGAACCAGCGTGGATCCTTGTAATGTGAGGCTCTGGACGGCGCCTCAGGTCACACTCTCTCTGCCCAGAGAATCTTGGGAACAAAGCCACCCTGAGTCGTTTTGTTTATATCATTGAGAAACACACCAAACGATGACTTGCTCACTTAGCGGCATGAAGACGTACACACACGGTGATGTCCTTGGAAAATGGTGTCCTCGTGCACGTAATAGGACAGGTACGCAGGCTGGCCGTGCCTCACTGTGTGCGCACCGAGGTCACGGGGGTCGGGATGTAAGCGCCCTTCCATGTGAGGACGTGGAGCCGAGGGTCAGCTGTTGCACATCTGAATGTGGGTGTGTACGAGTCTCCCTGGCTCGGAGGTGCCGTGTAAACGTCCCCAAGCCCCGTGCACAGCCTTCCGAGTCCCATTCTGGTTCTCGCGAGGGTTCCTGTCCGCCCGCCCGCCCATGGAGCCTGGCGTGGCCCTGTCTGGGGAGGGAGAACACGCGTGGTGACCAACCTTTGGAAAAGATGACAACAGACGACAGAGGGGCAGCCTTTCACTGCTTAATTAAAAAAAATAAGAAAAGAAAAGAAAAACGGCGAATCAAGAGGCTGGGGACAGATACAAGGGGAGAGGGACCCTAGGAGAGATCGCCGTTTTGAACGACTCACCCCGGGAGCGGGGGCATCGTGCTTGCTACAGAGAGACACCGGAGGAGACACACGTGGAGGTCTATGACAAAAGGTCGGGGGTTGTCTTCCCGCCGTTGTTTCCCAGGTAATCCTGAGATGGAAGGAGGGAGGCGGAAGGAAAGAGGAAGGGAGGAAGGAAGAAGGAACCAGGGGGGAGGGAGGAAGGGAGGAAAGACGACATGGGGGCCAGGGGAGGAAGAACCTGTGTAATGTTGACACCTGGCCCGTCCCCTCTGACTTGGTTTTCAGTTCTGCTAACATGCCCTTTCCCACTACTTGGGAAAAGAGAAATTCCAATGCGCCAACGTATGAGCGCGGCTTGGCCCCAGGGAAGAACGTGGGAAGGACGGCCTTCAATTCTGAAGCCCTTGGGGTCCGAGACCCTCCTTCTCGAGGCAGCACCTGACACCCCAGGCCCAGGTCTGCTCACACCTGACGTTGACCTGGATGGTGGGACGGGAAGGAGCGAGTGCGGACGGTGGGGGAGGCTGCGTGGAAGACTGACCACCCGCAGAGGGGCGCGCGTTGGCACCGGGTCGCCGTCGCCCTCCCTTGGAGCGCCCTGGCTGGAAACCTCTAAGACCTGCCCACGACTCTCGGGCCGGCCCCTCTGTCACTCACTTTCCTTCCAGCCAATGGCGCGGCCGCCTGTCACCCTCACCCCACCCCTCGAGGCCGCGCGGGGAGGGAGGTCGGCAGGGAACGAGGGGGCTGGAGTTGAATGATTGAACTTTCCAGCGGAGTTGCAGCGACCGCGAGGTCCCCGGCAGTGCGGCCCCGGCGCGGAGCTGGGAGCCTCGGCCAGCGCCCGGCGCCCGCGCCCCCTACCCGCAACCATGGTGCCCGGGGTACCCGGCGCGGCCCTGACCCTCTGCCTCTGGCTGGCGGCCGCCGGGGGCTGCCTAGCGGCCGGCCCCGGCGCCGCGGCAGCACGGCGGCTGGACGAGTCGCTGTCGGCCGGAAGCGTCCAGCGCGCCCGCTGCGCCTCCAGGTGCCTCAGCCTGCAGATCACGCGCATCTCCGCCTTCTTCCAGCACTTCCAGGTACGCGCACCGCCGAGCGCCCGGGGACCCCCGAACTGCGGGCCTCGCGGGGGGCGCACTGGGGCGTGCGCCTCCAGCCCCCGTTCCCAAACTTCTCGCCCAGCTCGACCGGCAGGTCCACTGTTCCTCCGCGTGGACTTAACAATCGGGGTGCTCGAACCCTCCCTTCGAGGCTTCTCTCTGCTCCCCAAAGGGCAAAGAAGGCTGCAGCCTCTTTCGCCAACTCCCTTCTCCCCGGCCGCGAACCAAGGGAGGGGGTGCCGTTTTGCGGATGCCAAGGGTGGGTGTGTGCATGCGTTAGTTTCCCGGGACTGCGGCGTGCGGGACTCGGGGCTGGTGGCGGGTCCCAGGAACTCCCGGGAACTCCCAGGCGCTCCGGGGCCCTTGGCGCCGCGGGCACAGCGAGCGAAGTGGGGAGGCGAGTCCCGCTGCGCCCCGGGACCCGAGCGACGTGCCCAGCCCCGCAGGTGCCCGCGGGGTGATACTTTTGTCTCTGTTGAGCAAAGCTTTCACACTAGGCGGGGCCGCAGCTCGCGGCCCCCCCTCTGAGCCCCAGGCAGTGTACTTGGGCCAAGTCGTGTGTTCCAGAGTGTGTGTGTTGGGGCTGGGCGCGGTGGTGGCTGTGAGCGCCCCTCCCCGTTCAGAGCTCCGTAGCTTCTAGGTCTTGCCAGTGAATAGCGTGGAGGGTAAGGGAAGAGATGGAGGGGATACGGGACCAGAGGGGTCGTGTATGGATGCTACGAGAAGAGTCCTGGGGTCAGTATCAGCCCACCCCTCACAGCTTGAGCGCACGCGTGCGTGCGTGCGTGTGTGTGTGCGTGTAGGCGAGGGTGTGTGTAGGAGGTTTAGGGAAAAGCGCGCTTGGCGCCTGTGAAGGGGGTCCATAGTGGAGGGGACCCCCGCGGTACCTGAGTAGAGACCCGGGGGGCAGGGGAGCACGGGAGCCGCTCTTCCCCAAGGGATCCGAGCGAGCGCACTCGGAGACCCTCCTCGCCGGCGCCTTATTTCTCTCCTCTGCCTTCGCTCTCTCCCTGACCCTCCCCAGCACCCCTGCTGTTCACCTGTTGTAAGGCCCCAACTGCGGAGGCCAGGAGACCGGGTAGGG